>JAJLRR010000043.1:0-81065 GCA_030567175.1 Williopsis lachancei
TCCACAACAAGTTGACCAGCCAGCTCCAAAGAAAGAAGTTGTTAAGAAACAAGTTAAGACAAAGATTTCTGAAACAAAGCCACAAGCTACTCCATCTCCTCAATCCTCTTTAGCTCCATGGGCTATCAATACGACAAAGAGCACTGAACCGGTCATGACAATGGATCAAATCCAAAAATTGGCTGCTGAAGAACATGCTCAGAAATTGAAGGAACAAGCTGAAAAGGATAGATTAGAGGCTATCAGATTATCAGTCGAAGCTGAAAAGGCTGTGGAGACCAAACCAACACTTCCATCTACTGTCACATGGGCCACTGCTAAGAAAGACACTGCACCAATTAAGAGTCTATTAGACATTCAACGTGAAGAGATGGCCGCTGCTGCTGCCGCTGCCTCGAAGGGTGTTTCACAAGCAGCTTCCAAGACTTCATTTGCCTCAATTGCGGCTCCTCCTCCAACTAACAACAACGCATGGACCACAGTTACATCTAAGAAGCCGCCAGCACCTAAGCCTGTTTCTCATATCGCACCTTCTGCCACTAAGCAAGTCACTCCAGATATGCTCCGTTCGATCTCTGCTCAGGCACCTGTGGCTGCACCAAAGCAGACTAAGTCTGTGTCTCCACGTCAAGAGTTTATCCAATGGTGTCGTTCCACGATGAAGCTGAACAATGGCGTCAAAGTTGATGGAATTCTTGAACTCATTCTAGAGTTCCCTTATTCGCAGGATTCATCTGAGATCATTGCCGATACTATTTATTCCAATTCTTCTATTATGGATGGTAGAAGATTTGCACAAGATTTCATGAAGCGTCGTAAAGCTGTTGAATCACAAGTGAACGACGGTTTGTCATGGAGGGATGCACTGCATATCAGTGCTATTGACGACGACGATGGATGGGACTTCCAAGTTGTCAAGAAGAAAGGAAAGAGAAGAAATTAATTGTTTCGATCTTTTTTATAGATGGATATCAAATACCTCTTTTAAAATTTGAGCTACATCAGAGGCCTTTTGGAATCATTTAAAATATTAATAGTACAATTCATAGCATTTGATAACGATGATGATTATTAAGAGTTGTAAAAAGTTAAACTATCATTACTTTGTCGTTGTAGAAGGTATTTCCGGCTTTGGTGTGTTTGGTGTCTCTGGGGTGTTTGGAAAGTTGAACTTACCGTTTTCCAAGACTTCAATGTCCCACTCTTGTAACAGTTTTTGCTTCTTTTCGCCCAATCCACGGTATTTCTTGTTCAATGCCTCGTTTAGACAAACCTCCTGTAGCAATGGTACGAATTTTGGAACCCAGCCCTTTTTGTACTTCTCCGTCTCTTGTACGAGCTCCTGGATTTCCAGTTCTTCAATCTTTTGAGCCGTTTGGAATCTCTCCCACAGATCATCGCTGATCGAGCCCTTTTGATACAGGGCCGTCATGTGTGGTGTCACCTCTTTCAACTTCAATGTTCTCTTGACACATTCAGCGCCTCTTCTGATGAGTGCAGCCTTGAGTACTTGATCGTTTGGCTTTGGGTCGTTCGACAGCAGCTCGAAATACATCTCTTTGGAAATATTTCTCTCGAAGAAGGGCTTTCTTGAGGCCATCTCTTTTAGCTTTCTCTGTCTGTACTTGATCGAGAATAGGATAAGCGCACCCACCACCAGCGTCACGTAGATGAGCGGCGTGTAGACGGAGATCTTGTTGATCTGCTGTGTTTCTGCTTCCTCGTCCATTGTGTAGTGAGAGACTGTGGATCCGAAGGATATGTGTCTATTTGTTACCTGATCCCTCAACAAAGAAACAATACTAGCGATGTATACCAAACCAACGTGCTACTTAATTCAGTCTTCTTCTTTGTTAGCGTGGAAATTTTCGGCCACGACAGTTGTGTTTTTTTTCTCGTTTTGGATTTTTGGCTGGAGATAATCTGAGATTACTACGGGTTATAATTTACTCCAGTGCGCGGGTTTGTTAGCTAAGTAATTAGTGCCATGTAAGCCTGCGCTTATATAAATTCTGATGGCAAAACAAACACTCAGACAAAGATCTACAACTCAACTCAATTGAGCCCAAAATGAGCATTGTGAGTACCATCGAAGTGCCTCTACGTCGTTTTGAGATACGATACTAACATATGTTGCAGATCCTTCGTTTCCGCTCAAAAGATGGAATGCTTCGTGTGTCAGCCGATCCACAGGCTGACTTCCTCAAGGTCATCGAGGAACTATCCAACAAACTATCGGTCAATATAACCACTGTGAGCATATCCAATGCCCCAAATGGACCTTTTGAGAGTCTACTGGTACTCGCGGGTAAGACTCCCGAGAGCATGGGCTTCAAGAACGGTGAGATGCTATTCTTGAAGTATGACGACTCCTCAAAAGTAGATCAACAACAATCAAGTGAACAGCAACAAACTGCACATCAACCAAATACACAATCCTCTCCTTTTATCGAGATTCCAAAGATTCAACAGGCAACCGTTCAAGAACTACCGATTGACATTGAGCTACAAAAGGAAAAGGGAATGATCCCAAGACAAAGATCGAAGTTCTGTAGACATGGTGATAAGGGAATGTGTGAATACTGTTCCCCATTACCACCATGGGATAAATCGTTCCGCGAGGAGAACAAGATCAAACATATGTCATTCCATGCATACTTGAAGCAATTGGATGAAGCTACAAATAAAGGACAAGGATCTTCGTATATGGCACCTTTAAGTGAATCCAATTTTGCTATCAACAAACAGTGTATTGGTGGACATGAACCATGGCCAAAGGGAATCTGTTCCAAATGCCAACCTTCAGCAATCACACTACAACAACAGAGCTTCCGTATGGTTGATCATTTGGAATTTGCTAATTCTGAGATTGTCAATTCGTTTATTGAGAGTTGGAGACAAACTGGTACTCAAAGAATTGGATTTATGTATGGATCGTATCAGAAATATGACAAAGTTCCTCTTGGTATCAAAGGTGTTGTCGAAGCTATATATGAACCTCCACAACACGACGAAAATGACGGACTAACTCTTGGTCTACCCTGGGAAGATGAATCAAAGATCGATACTATTGCCCAACTATGTGGGCTACAGAAAATTGGTGTCATCTTTACAGATCTGACAGATGCTGGAAATGGAGATGGTTCAGTTATATGTAAAAGACATAAGGACTCTTTCTTCCTTTCGTCATTGGAAGTTATATTTGCTGCTAAATTACAAAAGAGATATCCAAATCTCACAAAATCTTCAGATTCTGGTAAATTCTCATCAAAATTTGTCACTTGTGTCATTTCTGGTAATCGTGAAGGTGAAATTGATATGTTCCCATATCAAGTCTCTGAAGGTGCTGAAGCATTGGTACAAGCCGATATGATCACAGGTTCAACTAGACCTTCATTTGCATACATCAACGAAACAAATGACGATCGTTATGTTCCCGAGATTTTTTACACAAAGGTGAACGAATATAATCTACAAGTGAAGACCAATGCCAAACCGGCAATCCCTGTTGATTATCTATTGGTTACGCTTTCGCATGGTTTCCCACAAGAACCAAATCCTGCCTTTAAGACCAATTCGTTCCCTATTGAAAACAGACAAGCAATGGGTATATCACAGGATATGATGGGTCTTAAAGAACGTCTTGATAAATTCTCGCGAGGTCAGGTGAATTTCGTCGATACTATATCCGATTTCCACCTGTTAACTCTTTTGTTGTCTATGGAAGTGTTGAGTGATGATGAAAAGAAACTTGCGGCTCGCGTTGCTACAACTCATAACGTAAATGACGGTTATCAACTACAAGAAACAGGAGGATGGCAGACATTGATGACTATCCTGTCGATGCAATAAAGTATAGAAATAGCTCAAGCTGGCTATGGGTATATGGTTTGACTTTGCAATTTTAGTAAACAATTGTTATGTCACAATTTTGTAGGCGCCTGCTGCCTCTATGGCTACAGCCTTTCCTTCCTTCCCATAGTAATCAGTGGCGACGTCCGATTATGTCAAAATCATATGATGAGGTCATCCTTTGTGTAATATTACCACTTTGGGTAGTCAAGAGCGCTGGAACTTTCTAGAATTCTCATCGGTAGGGCAACGACATCGCAGTGGAAAAGTTTTAAAAAGTGAGCGAAAAGCTCATTTAGCATAAAAGAAGAGATCGAAGGTTCATGAATTTGTGATTTTATACGGATTTCACATCTTTAGTACATTTACTAAACTCCATATACACACATAGAAAATGAGTGCTCCATTTGGTATTGACTTCGGTAACCACAACACTGTGGTCGCCGTTGCCAGAAACAGAGGAATCGACGTTGTCGTCAACGAGGTCTCCAACAGAGCCACACCAACCATCGTTGGTTTCGGTAACCAAAACCGTGCCATTGGTGAGAGCGGTAAGTCTCAGCAAATCTCCAACATCAAGAACACTGCCGACAACATCAAGAGAATCGTCGGTTTGGACTACACCCACCCAGACGTTGCTAAGGAGGCTCCATACTTCACCACCGAATTGGCCGATGTCGATGGCCAAGTCGGTACCAAGGTTAGATTCTTGGGCCAACAAGAAACCTTCTCATCCACCCAATTGGCTGCTATGTACTTCAACAAGCTCAAATCCACTGTTGCCGGTGAGACCAAGGCCACCATCAACGATGTCTGTATCTCTGTCCCACTCTGGTACACTCAACAACAACGTCACGCCGTTTCCGATGCAGCCAAGATTGCCGGTTTAAACCCAGTCAGAATCGTCAACGACTTGACCGCTGCCGCTGTTGGTTACGGTGTCTTCAAGACCGACTTGCCAGAGGACAAGCCACTCAACTTGGCCATTGTTGACATTGGTCACTCCGCATACGAAGTGTCCATTGTTTCCCTCAAGAAGGGTGAGTTGAAGGTGTTAGGTTCTGCCTACGACAAATTCTTCGGTGGTAGAGACTTTGACTACGCCATTGCCAACTACTTTGCCGATGAGTTGGACGCTAAGCACAAGACAGATGTCCGTTCCAACCCAAAGTCCTTCTCCAGAATGCTCGCATCCGCTGAGAAGCTTAAGAAGGTTCTTTCTGCTAACTCACAGGCCCCATTCAACGTTGAGTCTGTCATAAACGACATTGACTACTCTTCTTCCATGACCAGAGACCAATTGGAGGAGCTCGTAGCACCACTTTTGGAACGTGTTGCACTTCCAGTTGAGACCGCTTTGAAGCAAGCTGGTCTTACTAAGGAGGACTTGGAGTTTGTCGAGGTTATCGGTGGTGGTTCAAGAGTTCCATCCCTTAAGGAGAAGTTATCCGAGACCTTCGGTAAGCAATTGTCATTCCACTTGAACCAAGATGAGGCTATCGCAAGAGGTGCCACTTTCATCTGTGCTATCCACTCTCCAACTTTGAGAGTCCGTCCATTCAAGTTCACCGATGTTAACCAACACTCTATCTCATACTACTGGGATCAACAAGTTGCTGATGATGAAGACCACTTGGAGGTTTTCCCAACCGGTTCTGCTTACCCATCAACCAAGGTTATCACCTTGGAGCGTACTGGTGACTTCAACGTCCAAGCTAAATACACCAATGCTAGCGAATTGCCAGCTGGTACCGCTGTTGAGATCGCATCTTGGGAGATCAAGGGTGTCAAGCCACAGGATGGTCAAGACACCGTCTCTGTCAAGGCCAAGCTCAGAAACAACGAATCTGGTTTCGCTTCAATTGAGTCTGCTTACACTGTTGAGGAGATTGAAGTTGAAGAAGAGATCCCATACGATGGTGAAGGTGAGAAGCCAGAGGACTACGAGCCAAAGTTCAAGACTGTTAAGAAGCTCGTAAAGAAGGATGATTTGGTCATCGTCACCAAGGATGCTTCTCTTCCAGAGCCAAAATTGAACCAATACTTTGAGAAGGAGGCTCAATTGACCTCTGGTGATGAACTTGTCTTCAAGATCCAAAACAAGAGAAACGAGATTGAAGAATACATCTACGACTTTAGATCAAAATTGGATGACATATATGCTCCATATGTCTCTGAGAAGGAGAAGGAGGACTTGTCTGAGCTCTTGATGAACGCTGAAGACTGGTTGTACGACCACGAAGATGGTTCATTGGGTATCTACACTGCTAAGTACGAGGAGTTGGCTTCTAAGGGTAACTTGATCAAGGGTCGTTACCAATCTGCTCAAAATGAGAAGGAGGAGGCTGCTAGAGCTAAGAAGGAGGCTGAGGCTTACCAAAAGTTCACCCAAAAATTGCAAGAGCAAAAGAAGGAGGCCCCAGCTGAGGCTGCTGAGGCTAACAAGGATGCTGAAGGTGACTTAGATTTGGATTAAATCAAATTCTAGCATTATCGTTGTTTAGACTTGATTGATCTGTTAAATACAACAACATTTTATTGGGGGATTCTTATATATTTCTTGGGTATTTGACCTAAAGCAAACGGCTCTACGTAATTAATATAAATGATTTAAAAATTATATCATCGTTGAGTAGATTGGTATTATTTGATGTGAGAGATGATATGAGCGTCTGCTTTAAATTATATATTAGAGCGCGAATAATTCGGTAAAGTCGAAAGACTTTTCCATCAACATTAATTTATGATCTTAACGCATAAAACCTTGTAAACGTCACATCTGATTGGTTTTCCACTCTGAGCGTTATGCTACGCTCTGTAAAGCCCCTCAGGGCTTTGAAGAATAGAACATTGTCACAGCCATTACGTTATTTATCCAAACTTCCGCCAAAGGAAAATGTCATACCCAAATGTAAGTTCATCTGATATGTACCAATGCTTCAAAGGATTACTTTATACTAACAAGTGGTCATTCCAGTTGCATTTAAAAAGCATACACATACGATCAAAGATATTGATAATGACATTTCAACGTTCTTTGGTCAGCAAGTCTCAATCTCGGGATGGATGGATAAGAAACCTAAGAAGATGGGGAAGAACATTGTCTTTGCAACTCTTCGAGACTTTGATGGTAACTTTACACAGATCGTCTCCAAGGATCCCTCGACCGTTGCACTGATCGATGCTGCAAACGTTGAAGATTGTGTCTCTATAACAGGAACAGTGGAACAGAGAAGAGCAAGAAACTCTGAAGATAGCGTTATACGTTGGGATTTGAAGATAGAAGATTATAAGACTTTGAACACTTCTGACATCTTAACATCACAACTTGAATCGCTCAAAGCCACGCCTAATGAATATCCTCAACAGTACAGATATCTTCAACTGCGGCTCCCCTTTTATCAACAGGCATTGAAGAAAAGATCACAAGCTGCAAATGTCGTTAGAACAGAACTGGGTAAGATGGGATTCATCGAGATTGAAACACCACTTTTGTTCAAATCTACACCGGAAGGTGCTCGTGAATTCTTAGTACCAACACGTCGTAAGGATCAATTCTATGCATTACCACAATCACCCCAACAGTATAAACAGTTGCTTATGGCCAGTGGTGTCAAGAACTATTTCCAAATTGCCCGTTGCTTCCGTGATGAAGATCTAAGGGCTGATAGACAACCTGAATTTACACAGATCGATTTAGAGATGTCATTTGCAGATGCCCATGATGTTCAAATTGCTGTAGAGTCTGTTGTTAAGAAGATTTGGAAAGAAGTTGCAAGTTGTGATATTCATACTTTAAATAATGAAGAAGCTGGAGGAGTTAAAGTTGATAAATTTGTACATTTGTCATACGAGGAAGTCTTGAGTAAATATGGTATTGATAAACCTGATCTTCGATCAACTCTAGAGTTCCAAAGCTTGGAACAATGGACAACTACAAAGGAGAATGATGAATTCCCTATATTTGAAGTATGTGTCCTAAGAGGAGCATTTACAAATGGTAAATCAAGGGAATTACCAAACAATTTGTTTGATGCATCTGAATATCGTAATAGGAAACCTGTGATCATACCGATCAAGACAGAAGCAGACAGAGTTCAATGGATCAAGAAATTTGAACATATGGTTGAGTTTAAGGATTCACGGGCTGTTAACAGTCTGTTAAATCTGGAAATAGGTGATGTCATTGCCGGTTCTACGCGATCTAAGATTGCATATGAGAATCCAACTCCATTAGGAAGATTTAGACAATTAGCAATCTCAAGTTTCCCTGATAAATGGAGACTATGCGATAAAGCTGGTGAAGAGGTTAAATTTGTTGGAGTATGGGTGGAAGATTTCCCCCTATTCAACCCTGTTGAAGTTATCACTACTTCTGACGAGAGTAGAGTTGATTATCCAACATATGACAAAGACAAGTTAGAATCAACGCATCATCCATTCACTATGGTCAAGCCAGATGACTATTCCAGGTTAGAAAGTGATCCACTATCCGTTAAAGGTGAGCATTACGATTTAGTGATCAATGGGGTTGAACTTGGAGGAGGTTCAAGAAGAGTACATGATTCCGAAGTACAAAGGTTCATATTACAAGAAATCCTAAAGATTGATAATCCAGATAGACTATTTGGACATCTGTTAAAGGCATTATCGATGGGATGTCCACCACATGCAGGGCTTGCCCTTGGATTTGATAGGCTTTGTGCCATGTTGATCGGAAGTTCGAGTATAAGAGACGTTGTTGCATTCCCCAAAACCCAGAACGGCAGTGATTTAGTCGTTGAAAGTCCAAGCAGTGTTAGTGACGAAGTGTTGAAGGAATACCATATAAAGAAGTTATGATTGGGCTACTATACAGTCTTGTACATAGGAATAAGCATTATCATACTATCAGTCTATAGTTTATACTCTTTAACAAATATATATAATTCTTTTTGATAGCATTATCATATTCTCATCTCAGTTCTTCTCTGGAACTCTCTGTGTCCAATGACAGTGTTTGCAGGAGCATCTTTATATCTATGCGTGTTGAAAAAGTCACAGATGATCTTGACGTATTCATGTGGTCTGTGATCGAGTATATCATGGGATGAGTTTAGATCGGTAAAGTCGTTTTGAGGGAAATGTTCATTGATCATCTTCAACCCTTCGGCATCGATGAATGGAGATTTCAAACCTCTGATAAACTTTACAGGTCCTGGATATTTCAACCCATTCGTGGATTCCACAGGCCAATCAGCAACATCCTTCACAGCAGCTTCCTCCATTTGACGCACTGGATTCAAGAATTCAATCTTATCCCCATTGAAATCGACAACTGGTGATTCAAACCCATTCGGTTTCTTGTTAACCAGGTTCACCAAGAGGTTCTTACGAACAACTTCATTAGGTAAGGACTTCTTCATTGCCAATGAAGCCTTGTTCTTCCAGTCTTTATCCATCTTCTTAATCTGTGCATTGTTAAGAACATGGAGCATACTCTTAACGTATTGCTTCATGTATAGTTCGATATGAGGTTGCTTCACTGGAGCATTATCGATAACCACTGCACCCTTCACCAATTCAGGATGCCTTAGACATGTGAGCATTGCAATTTTGGCACCGAGGGAATAACCCACGAGCTTGACGCATTTTAAGCCTTGTTCATCACAAAATTGTTTGATATCCTGTGTCAATGTATCATAGTCAAATGGTAAAGCGTGTTGTGATTGACCATGGTTACGAACATCAACTGCGTATACCGGTGTATGAGTTTCATCTGCAATGAATTTTGAATCAAGGGCATAAGGTTTCTTTGAACCAAAGATTCCATGGATAAACACAATTGGTTCTTTAGAGTCTGATTCGTTCAAGTTTTGAAACAATGAACGTTGAGGTTGGTATAGGTCATATGCCAATGGGATTGATTCCCTGTGTGGAAGTTGTTTCAAGGCAGAGCTTCTCAAGATTCTGGTTGGTAACATGGTTTATGGATGATTGTGATTGATGATGATCAATTAATTTGTATGACTTAACGATACCACAGGGATCATGGCTGCTTTTATACCTTCATGGCACATGTCTACCAATTTGCTCAACAAAACCCTTGTCCGTTGTGCGTTGGCCGTTTAGTATACCTTTTAGTTTGTTAATCTAGAACTGGACAATAACAACAGCAGCCACATAGTCTAGACCTCCTCTCGTTTCTTTATTTTGCTACGCCCACAGCAACGATTTGCCTATGTTTAACTGTCATAGTACAATTTTAGTAACATACGGAACAATTAAAAAAAAACATCAACACTTAACGTCATCGGACATTGTTTTATGACGTCGTTAAGTACTGTACGCCATATAATTTTTTTTTGGTTACCGCGTTTTTTGTTTTTTTACTTTTTTTTATTGCTCTTTGCTTTTTAAAGGGCTGAATTGTCATATGCAGACACTTTAATGTTTACATTCCTTCTTTGGGAAGTCTATGAATTATACTATCAACTACTAAATAGTTTACAACAAGCGAAGAAGGACTACACTTTTTATAGTAAAGTTTTACTTATCTATCCGAATATGACTTGTCTATTGTTTTCGATATATGCTATTTTTTGGTGAGAATATGAATTTAATGAATATGAATAACTTCCTTATAACTTCACTGAACCTTCAACAGAAGCAGATGAGTTGTTCGCATTTGCAGCCAGAGCCTCCTCTATAACCACAGGATCCATCTTTTGAACTGTATGAGTTTGACCATCTCTGATATGTTCTTGTAAGGTTTGATATCTCGTTGTCTTTATGAAATCACAGATAGTAGTAGTGACTCTCTGTGGCATCGTTGCCCAGATCAAATGATCAGCGTTAAAAGTTGTCATTGAATAGTTTGGGAAATGTTCAGCGTATGCCTTTTCACCATCCTTATCTATAAATGCAGATTTTAAACCCTTAATGACTCTAACTGGACCCTGGAATTGTAAACCTTTAACTTCCTCTTCTGGCCAATCTGCAATATCCTCAACAACTTGTTTATCGAAATGTGCAATTGGCATCTTTAAAGTGATTAAATCGGTATGACCTGGAATATGGGAAGATTTCTTGTTGACAACGTTTCTCAATAAATATTGAACAATCTCACGATCTGGGATATATTTACAAATGACATCTGAAGCCTTTGATCTCCATGATTTATCCGATGCCTTGATATGTGCACTGTTCAACAAAGCAGTCATTGCTTTGATAAACACTTTCAAATAAACTTTGATCTGTGGGTTCTTAATTGGTGCATTACCGATAATGACACCGGATCTTACCAAATCTGGATGTTTGAGCATCGTTAACAATCCAACTTTCGCACCTAATGAATAACCAACCAATGAAACTTTCTTCAAATCGTGTTCATGGCAGAAATCAACAACATCCTGTGTAAGCGTTGAATAGTCCACCAATGGGAAACAATGTTCTGATTCACCATGGTTTCTGAAATCGATGGCATATACCGGTGTATGAGTCGTGTTGGCAATAGTTTGGCAATAATCTCTATAGTTCTTCTTTGAACCGAATACACCGTGTAAAAACACAATTGGTTCATGTGATCTTATCGTTAAATTTGGATTAACAGTCTTATTTGGCATGTGTAATTCATAGGCCAATGTGACTTTGGCCTTTGTTGGAAGCTGTGGAACTATGGCTTGTAAAGCCTTTGAGAACAATGGTCTTGTGAGTTGCATACTGGTTGTACTTTGTTGTGCTGAGTGTATTTGTTCAAATCAATATCACCGGACTTTAAGAACAGGTACAAAAATTCTAAAGAACTGCATCCTGGGCTGCTTATATATATTCACACTGTGTAACACACACATACACGAGCATTGATGTCAAATGCATAATACGAATAAACTCAAGAGAGGCATTAATTATTCTCCTGTATAAGCCTGTCGCTGATTAGATTATTATTAACATGGTGTTTGTGGCTTATAATTTTAGTTATTTTTTTTGAATTTTGCCCTTCCAATATGCGATGAGATGAGATATGCACCGATGCCCTTTTCCATTTATCGGACTTTTAATTTCTTTGCCTCATACAAAAAAAAACAATAAAAGAAAGATTTCTATGCACAACGGAGAAATTTTTCTATGGTAATTTGTACGGACAAATCTTTCCGCGCGATCTTTTTTTTGCCTATACTGTTTAGCCAAATGGGCAATTAGGAAAAAGAGTGGGCTAGTGGGGCGGCCGTTAGGCAGAACTATGCTGCCGAAGCGATGGGCTGCTTCCCTTCAAATGATTCAACAGATTCAGCAGACATAGGTGGGATAGGCAGGAATAATCAATATATTTCCTGGTGATACAGTACTAGAGCACCTACCAGCAGGCAGTTCAGTATCATAAATGCTTATCTGAACAGCCGAACGATCCTCAGACCAACACGGCAATGTCTTCTAGGAATATATTAACACAGTCTTTAGCTGACGATGATCTGTATCATCAACAGTGCTAGTTGTCTGAAATTACATTGTACTACTCACGCTGGCATTTTTTAGTGTCAACACGTTCTTATCTCCAGAGCCCAACATAAGTACATACTTAATTATAATACGCCAGTGTACCAATTATATTGTCAACAAGCTAGTCCGACCGCATATGTGGCAAATCTAGTTTATACAGCGATCTTATTCTAGCTAGCTGATTCTCTATGCTAAAATGTAGTAGCAAGTGCAAGACTAAAGCCGAACGATTGACTATTAATATGGACGCGTTAATGTGCTAACAATTACTAGTTCCATTGTCTGACAGGTTAGAATCATTGATCCTTCATATTGACATGAAATTATGGACAGCTTTCAGAGAATCCAGCCATGCTGTATAGTCAATGGAGAACCGGATACAAGCCATAAGTAGTGAGTATCTTTGTTAATACAACCCTTGAGTATTAACACTAAAGCATTGAGCGAATATAAATGTCACGTCAAATACGGCAAGCTACTAAGCGAATAATTACTCCTATATGATATAGCTGGTGGCTTAGTAAAGTACAAGGAGTCATATTACTTATACTAGTGGAGTCATCATGATCGACATGGAAAACATACCCGCTTATATCGAAACGTTTTCTCTGTGTTCTTTTATAATCAGAACTAGTAGAATTATGCATAGCTTAACTCCATATAACGTCTAGCTGTAGATTAGCTGGTTCCAATCTATAACAAAGAACGATGTTTAAGACGTTATAACCTCCTTATATCAGATCTTGTGCTAAAGCCTTATATATTTTGCTTATATGAGGTATGAATTCATCAAATGAAATAGATACCCCCACCGAAAAAGCGTGCTTAGTAGTAGTTGAAGTACGGCTATTATCAAGAACTATATGGATTACAACCAGTGGGGGAGCCGATATTTAACAATCAACAAACTATAACTTGTTACACCCTGTGCTAAGGAGATCTTTAAAAAATCGGTATCCGATTACTTTCAACTGCCGAGCTGATCTTTCTTCTTCAACAGAGAACTGCTGTAATTTGCACCACCAAACTTCTTCCCCGACGATCCACTAAATAGTACGGTGTACGGATGTTATATGACTCATAATAGTTCATTTATTAACATTCAAGCTCAAATATATCAACCTATATCAGTCCAGACTAAAAATCCACCTGAACTTTCTTACTCTTATCAATATCATCTTCACCTTCATCTTCAACAGGTATACCCCATTCTTCAATCTCGAATTTCTTACGACCATTTTTGAAAGCATATTCACTCAATGCAATAACCATTTGACCATTTTCACTTAAATGTGCTAATTTTATGATATGTACTAATCCATGTTGAACTTTTGTCGGTTGATTATGATATGCCTTTTCTAAAAATTTGATCATATCTTGATTAAAAGGTTCCAATCTCAATACAGAATCGTTTAAATTCTCCAAGATCTTAACCATTGATAATCCAGAAGAAGATGGATAAAGATCCAATGATAAAGTCATCAATATAACGAGTCTTTTACTATATTTCCTCGTTAATACCCTTAGACTATGCATGAATTGTAAAACTTCTTGATTTGAACTTAACATTGGTGAATACATCAATGGATTTAAAAATGAAGGGATGACCAATCTTATGAGTTTATTGTTACCATTGGAATTTGAAACGATTATTTGTTCAATCTGTTTCAAGATTGGTTTAAAACTTGATCCATTGATTGGAATCATCGTTAGTTCATTTGTACCAGGACTTGGTGTTAACTTTGTCGTTAGATCAAACTGATGGTTATAGTCCTTATATAACTCATTATCCATCGTCTGTTGTTGTTGTTGTTGTAATTTCTTGTTTTGATCGTTAAGACCATATCTCCATGCAATCTTTAAATCTTTACCATTACCACTGGTATTAGAATTTGCATTAGCACTACCAATCAAATTCTGAACCGATATTTTCTGTTCATTCTCCATAACTTTCCTCTTCTTAACATCTTTTGAAGAACCTTTGTATAAACCAGGTAATTCTTTGATCCAATTGTTATTTGAACTCAACACGATGATATGTGTATTATTCTTACTACTATCACCATGCGATTCCAATCTGTTATGTATAATACCTTGTGATACAAAAGCCTTTGTTATGACATTGGCAAAATCTGTGGTTCCAGACTCTTCGATGAGCATCGATGTACCTAACGGTAAGCCATGATGTGATAAGATCTTATCCAAATCTATACAACCGGTAGATGTAACGGTACTACTTGAGTTCACCAATGAAGGTTTGACACCTGGATGTTTGATCTCATTTTCTTGTTCATCCACAGCCAAATCAGAAACTCCCTTAGATAATGTCTCTGGACCTCTGACAAATGGTGATGATGTTGGAGGTTGACGTCCAGGTATTATCCTAGAAGTGTTGGGTATCACACCCGGTCCACCTCTTAATGGGTTCAGTGGTGCTCTTCCGGAAACGAACGGACTGCGCTGTGTTCTCCCAGGAACTGCATGTGGTGTTCTGTCCATGGTGTGTGTTTTTTTACCTTATATGTCCTCTTGACCTGTTGTGATACTCCTCCTTGGAGATGTGTTGTTGTTAAATGGCCATCTCTCAACAGCCGGAGTATTTTGAAATTTTTCACGCTGTGATTGATTATCACTGCACCAAAATCACAAGTGAGCAGCAAAACGTCACCTGGAAATTTTAAAAAATCCCAGCAAACGTAAACAAAAACAAAACAACAAAATCGGATGGCGTAAGTAAAATATTCAAGCGGAATCGAAAATGACAAAAATCAAAAGGGAATTTTATAATAAGCCCTTTCTCCACTCAAAAGGAACAGTCGGCGGCAACAAACTCACCACTCCACCAAGATGGCCGAAGACGACGACAAGACGCTGTTTGGCGATGCCGAACAGCTGACGTACCACGACGGTAAGCTAGAGGGCTCGACCGTGGTGGATGGTGAACAGAACCTCAAAGTTGGCAGCTCATCTTCCCAGCTTTCACCGGCTTCAACTTCTGCCTCAACATCAGAATGGGCGGCTAATGGAATGATGGGCCACTACAGAACAAGATCCGCTGATCGTCATTTACACTCTCAAGTCTCACAACTGCAGTACAACAACAACCGTGTGGCCTTGGACAGATGTATTGGATACTGTGCTGACCTTTTGCTACAACTACAATCAGAGAACAAAGAGAGACCAATTTTTTACCCGGCCAGTGATCTGGCGCTACAGCCTATGCTGAACAGTAAGAGAGCTCATCTGGCTTTGATCAGAAAGAACAGTGTACAGTCCGCTAAGTCTCTGCAGAAACAACCAGAACTAGACGATGATAATGATAACGATATTGATGATAATGACAAAAATGATAATAGTAACGACAACGATACCAATGGAGATGATTCGGATCAAGAGCCTCTTGATCTTAAGATCCTCAAGCTTAACATAAAATCGGATAATGCACATCTTTCAAATTTGGATAAAAATGCCCTGGCACAGGTTTTAAATGATAAGATCATTCAAGTTCAAAAGCATTTACTCTCAATAAAAGAAAGAATTGATGATACTTCTTCAAAAGTATTTGTCACTGGTGATTTGAACTCTGGTAAATCGACTTTTTGTAATGCCCTTTTGAGAAGAAAAGTGTTACCGGAGGATCAACAACCTTGTACAACGGTTTTTTGT
This sequence comes from Williopsis lachancei, assembly GCA_030567175.1. Taxonomy (NCBI): domain Eukaryota; kingdom Fungi; phylum Ascomycota; class Saccharomycetes; order Phaffomycetales; family Wickerhamomycetaceae; genus Williopsis; species Williopsis lachancei. The sequence goes on from JAJLRR010000043.1 coordinate 15,997, forward strand.
GAAGTTATCGATTCTAGAGAAAATAATGGATTGGAAGAAGTACATGCAGTGCCTATAGGTTCCACTTATAACATAAAGAATGAAACGACTTATATGGTTTATACCTTGAAAGATCTCGAAGAATTGGTTGGAGAATGTGATAAATATTCCATTTTGAAAGTGTATGTCACAGATCAAAGACAAATTGAAGATTCATTACTACGTAATGGGGTTATTGATATTGCATTGATCGATGCTCCAGGTTTAAACTTGGATTCATATCAAACAACAGAGGTTTTTTCAAGACAAGAAGAGATTGATCTTGTTGTCTTTGTCGTTAGTGCTGAAAATCAATTTACACTATCTGCAAAGGAATTTATAGCTGCTGCTGCAAATGAAAAAAATTTGTTATTCATCGTTGTGAATAGATTTGATAACATTAAGGATAAACAGAAATGTATGTCAAGAATCTTGGAACAAGTTCAACAATTATCTCCAGAGACTCATAAAGATGCAAAGGATTTCGTACATTTTGTCAGTTCAAGTGGTGTGTTAGAAGGTTTGACTTTTGACGATGATTACGATAATAATGACAATGGTGAAGGATCCTCAAATGATCTTCCAAATAACAATAATAATGACAATTACAATAATGACAACCCTGATTTTGATCATCTTGAAGAGAGTTTACGTAACTTTGTTTTAAAGAAGAGATCATTATCAAAACTTCAACCTGCAAAGACATATCTTTTGAATCTATTCGATGATATTAGAGAACTTTCTGCAATCAATCAAAAATTATATCTAAATGATAAAGATTCTTTAACAAAAAGATTGGATGAATTATCACCTATTTATGAAAACAATTTAATTCAATCTGTAAAGATTAGTGAAGAGATTGAATCTATAATTGAGGGTACTTCACAAGATGTTTATGATCAAACCAAGTTCAGTATCTTGGAAACATTGGACACTATGGGTGATGAACCAACTGTTGAATATAATGGTTTATTACATCTACCTGAATATATCTTTGAAACTCAAGAATCTATCAAAAATAAGATCTTGGGAAGTGTTATTGAAAGTGAAGATTATGCAAGAAAACAAACCACAATTGCAGTTGATGATATCAATAAATTGGGACATTTACAAATGGGTGAAGATTTTAAAAATGATAAAGTCTTTAGAGATGATTTTATGTTTTCACGTAAAAGGGATTCAATTGCAAGAAATATTGATAATTCAATTACAATTTTTGAATTTTTTGATCCATCATTTGAAGGATTTTTATCAACTTTAGGTTTAAGTTCAAAAACTACAAATCAAGTTTTAATTTGGAAAAATTCAGTTTATTCAATTGGAATTTTTGCAATTTCTAAAGTTTTCACAACAGGTCGAGTATTAAACAGTGTTTTCCAATTTCATAGTTCAACAGGGAATCTGTTCAGTTTCCAAACTTTTAAAGTGTTATCCATTCCATTGTTAATTGGAGTTGGTATATTTAGTGTCAATTATTTGATTAGTGATATACCAAATGCATTACCAAGAAAGTTGGCATTGAAGATCAAGAGTCAATTGAAACATTTGGAATATCCATATCAAAATGCAGAAAGAATTTCGAAGGAGTGTCGTAAGGTTCTCAAGTTCCCTGCAAATGAAGTTCAAAGGGCATTTCAAAGTTCATTGGATAGACACAATCAAGAACGGGAAAAATTGGTTGGATCTATAAAGAATGCGGATATTGGATCGATATTCTTTGGTAAGTTGTTAAAGAAGGCAGTTGACCAACGTGCAATGGTTGTAGCGTTAGATCTTTCTCAGTAGTTGAGAGAGACGTGTATATAGCAGTTTTAAGGTATTTCTTTATGTCTACTTTGAATTTAAATATCTTGAGTTGTACTGTAGAGGTATTCAGCATGATGTTAAGCACAATATTTACATTTAATGCACTCCGGTACACGATTAATTGCTTTTGCTGTGCTTCTTTTCTTTTTTTGCTTCTTCATTTTCTTTTGATTTCGCAGATAAATAAATTTGTGTGTGGGACGGACATTTGACATTCACAGGTAAATATAAAATTATAGCCGCCGAGGACTTAGAAGGGATTTATAAAAGCCGTCATCGTCCTCTTTACTTTCAATAACATTAAGAAACTCACACAGAGAGAGGGTCTATGGCACTTCACAGCATAGCCCGTTTCTAGTCACACTTGCTCTTCATTCTTGCTCTCTTTCTTGCTCCTTCCAGTCTTACTCCTTGCATTACCCATAGCTCATAGCATCACCATTAGCATTAGCATAAACAACAAGATTAATGATCCATGACTTATGCACAACTTTTCCCGCTTGAGATCTGGATCAAGATCACATCGTCATTGGAAATCAGAGATATCCTCTCTTTATCACAGACCAACAAGGAACTCCATAGATTAATCCTTTCAAATGACATTTGGAAAAAGTTGATATTGGAAAGATGGTTTATAACACAGGATTGTGATCCTTCCAAATTGAACGACATAGAGAATGACGATACCGGGCTCATCCAATACTACAAGAGAAGACACCTGTTGGATAGGAAAGTTGAAACGATGATCGAAGATAATAACGATGGTTGTGGTATAACGTTAGAAAAAGCTTGGGAAATTGGTAAATTTGGATTTGAAATAGTTCCATTGTTATTAAAGATGAGATCTAATAAAGAAGATCTACACACAAGGTATATTGCATCATCGATCCTACTTTCAATAAGAAGAAGTCAAAGTCTACGTTGGACTTTAAGATTCCTTGCTAAAGATGGTGAAGGTTGTCTTCTAGAAGAAGTTTATGAAAGCCTTTCACATCTCGATAGAGCATATGACATATTATCACCTTATAGAACCAAAGTTCTAAAGGCAGTCACACAGAGAGTAAGACAATCATCAGAGTTTGTAGATTGTCAAAATAGTCCAACCTCAATTGTGATGCTCATATGTAAGGCTTATGAAGCTGAAATTGAAATAGTTGTTCCTATGGAAACTTATCAAAAGGAATCGTTGGATAATATCTCCATACAAAGACACTATGCTGGAGAAGTTGGATGTTCTTCTTTATATAAGAACGGGATGATTGAAAGAGTTGCTTCATATTTCAACATCAAATGTGCACATACTGGGACTTTTTTAATAGTCTATGACGATACATTCCCACAGGGAAGATCATATATCTCATTGAGATCAACAGGGTTCCAAGCAAACGTTTATTCGTTCCAAGATATTTATAGATCGATATTGGCACAGACACCACATAACGTTCAAAGTGCATTGGAATCATTAACAACACCATGGACGTTGACACAGGTGATTGAAAGCGTTATCATGTATCAAGAGATGGATACCCTTGTACGTGATGCAACGATGAGGGATTCAATAGTGGATTATGATCAAAATTATCCAATATCGAAAGTTCATATCCAAACTGGTATTTGTGATTATTTTACAGCAGTTTTTAGATATCTTAGAGGACAAACTTTTAACCATTGTAAATTGAAAGAAATGGTTGTTAATTTCCCCTTTGATGCAATGTTTTTACATGAGCGTGTCTTTAAGAATTTTATGGATATAGATCTTAAAGATATTGCATTACAAAATTATCCATTTGTTCAACAGAAGAATCTAAGGATATGTAAGGATAATGATAGTTCCAGTAATAACTATAGAATTGGACAAATAGTTATGCATTCATCTGGAGTATATTCAGTAATAACAGGAGTCTATTTCATAAGACATGAATTTATAAATCCAGATGATGAACAAGTCTTTTATAGATTATTAAATGGATTGGATGTTGCATTTGAAAGAATTGAATTGATAAAGAATATATCTAATGATCAATTACAAAAAATTTTAAATTCTTATGACGTTGGATTATATTTTAAAAGATATGATTCTGAATTAGGTGAATTTATACCAAATGGGAATTTAAAAGAGATCTATGGTATGAAATAATAAGCTTGATATTACTATTATTATTGTCTGATGTCTGTATAACTAGAGTATAACTAATAATAAGATAATGAATTGATGAAGAAAGAGTATGTCATATGACGTTTGTAGTTCAAGAATAATCTATATCATTATATATATAAGTCTCATAAATTAGATATGAACTAGACGTATAAATAAGTAACTAATATATTATAACATTTATACTAATATATTAATATTTATATCAATTTTAATATTGCTCTTCAATAACTTCTCCAGGAAATATTCTGAATTATTTTCTGAGAAAAGTTGATCATAGGCCAATGAGATTTAAATTGAAAAAAATTTCAACTTTTTCTCATAATATGATAATATTATATGTCTATTGCAAAGATAAGATTACAAGAATCATAATGATATAAATTAAAGTAAGAAAAGTATACATTTTGATGTTATATAAACAAGTGATATGACAACATTATTGTTAGGGGAGATCATGTGACACAAAACACCCAGACACCAATAAAATTTGACAGATCAACAAACAAAATGTTAACTATGTAAAGAGATAGGCTAAACTGGCGATATCTCTAGTATTTCTACAACATTCATATTAAAACGGAATAAACATTTATACTATAATAGTGTACTGTACAGCGATATATAACCCATTTCTTATTTCTTAATATTCTCCATTAAAAACCCAAATAAAACCAAAAATTAAAACAAGTATTCATAAAACGAAATTAACTTAAAACAATGATGAAAAGCGTTAGTGTAGTAGTTAAAATTACAACTCTTGAGAAGCCTTTGTAGCCTTTGAAGACTTCTTTGGCAACAAGTTTTGATGGATGTTTGGCAAAACACCACCTTGTGCGATTGTAACATGACCAAGCAATTTGTTCAACTCTTCATCATTTCTAATGGCCAATTGTAAATGTCTTGGGATGATTCTTGTCTTCTTGTTATCACGAGCAGCATTACCAGCCAACTCCAAGATTTCAGCAGCCAAATACTCCAAGACAGCAGTCAAATACACTGGAGCACCAGAACCGATACGTTGAGCGTAGTTACCCTTTCTGAGTAAACGATGCACTCTTCCGACTGGGAAGGTCAAACCTGCCTTAGCAGAACGGGATTGGGATGCCTTTTCAGATGAACCTGCTTTACCTCCTTTACCACCGGACATTGTATAATATGTGTTTTGTTTTTGTTTTTGTTTTTGTTGTTGTGTTGTATGTTTTATTAGAATGAGTTGAACTTAACTTATTCTAAAGTGATGAATATGTTGGATATTGCAATGATGGATTAATTATCAAATTATGATTATCAACAACAACGTACTATTGCTGTGTTTATATACATGTGCCACTGTGTACTGATTTGAAAATAACCATTGATGGCCAGGTGCTGAAATTTACCCTTAGTAAATACCTGTATAAGGGTATATGTGGGAATGATGGGAGATGATAATAGCTGAGAAAAATACAGACTCCCAGCGTACTGAAAAGTACGCTTGTACAAGCGTAACTCCCATCGAGTATGATGGGATATGGCCCACTCCTATAAACTCCCATCGGCAAGCGTAAAATGTGGCACGCTGGGAGTTTACCTTTGAAATTATAATTTTACTAAGAGATTTTGGTCGTTTTGTTGTTTGTTGTTAATTGTTTGTTTGTTTACAAAATGTACAGCTTGGCTGTGCGGTGATTTACAAATAATCGTTTGACGTATAAAATCGTAAACAATTCACAGTTAAAACTCAGTTTATATAAAGCGATGGATAATTCCTGTTTTTCACCAACATTTAACTCTTGTTACACATAACACTACAAACACAACTCCATACACATACACAGACACAATGGCACCAAAAGCTGAGAAGAAACCTGCATCAAAGGCACCAGCCGAGAAGAAGCCAGCTGCTAAGAAGACCGCTTCATCCTCTTCCACCGACGGTCCAAAGAAGAGATCCAAAACCAGAAAAGAGACATATGCTTCCTACATCTACAAGGTGTTGAAGCAAACACATCCAGACACCGGTATCTCACAGAAGGCTATGTCAATTATGAACTCCTTTGTTAACGATATCTTTGAAAGAATTGCCTCCGAAGCTTCCAAATTGGCTGCTTATAACAAGAAGTCTACAATTTCTGCTCGTGAAATCCAAACCGCTGTTAGATTGATCTTGCCAGGTGAATTGGCCAAGCATGCTGTCTCCGAAGGTACAAGAGCCGTTACAAAGTACTCTTCTTCCTCTGCTTAAACATATCATTTGTCTAAGGAACTTTTACTAATTTTATGTTCATTTTTACTTTATAATTCTGTTTTATCATCTGTTTCGGGTTTGGGAGTTTTAATTATTTTTAATATATATTTGACTGGGTATTACTTGTTGCTATTTGTATGTAGCTATTATTTATTTATTATATATCAGTTATGACCATCACAACAAGAACATGCCAATGCACCCATTGGATCCCACAATGGTAATTCAATTGGTTTATCCTTTAACATCTGTCTATAGATATCATCCAATTCATCAACTTCAACAACGATTTGATAACACCATTCTTCAAAATATTCCTGTGTCATGATAAAATAACCATCCAATCCTGAATCTTTACCCCATGAATTCTCAACCCTATATCTATTTGGTAATCCAGTCTTTTCATCAACGTTAACTCCAGTGATTAACATTGCATGTGTCATCAAAGATTCTCCATAAAGAACACGAGATTTCTTTGATTGATTTTGTTTAAATCCCAATGCTAATTCATATTGATATAAGGAACTATTATCCATTAAACCACGTTTCTTATGCATATATTTTGGAGTATGAGATCCAAAGAACACTGGTTTATTCGCTTTAATTCTCTTGACTATTAATGAAGTTAAAACGTCATTTGGTAAGTTTAGATAAACAACGTCATTACCCGAGTTTACAATGTTATTAAGATGATTGATCTTAATCATTGAACCATATGGATGACGTGGATCATTGATAATAGAAACATGGTTCATATGATCGAATTTAACGTATTTCTTATAGAATTCCAATGGTGTTGATTCAATCTTTTGATATTTCTTATCCTTATCATAGTATTCCCATTGAAATGATTCGTCTGGTTTTGATGGGATTCCAAGGAATATGGTCATTATCTTATAGATCTCTTTCATCATTTGACCCTTTGTAGTATCAATTGGACCATCATTGTCTTTAAGATCTCTCAACACTTCAGCAAACTCACGAAGTTTAGACTTCAACAATTCATTCAACTTTCTAGAGTTTGTAGAAGTGAATACATCAGGATAGATATCCAATGGTACAACTCCATACTTCTCCAACAGATTTTGAACCATTGTGAATTGTCCACCATCACACGTTGGATCAAACAACAATGTTTGAACCAATCTCGAATCGATCTCCTCATCAGCTGTTTCAACAATCTTATCCAAGAAATAGTTACATTTCTCCAACTTATCATAGAAGAACAGATAACTCTGACTCAATTGGAACTCTTTCAATCCTAATTCACTAGCAACAGTTCTTCTAAGCATATTTGTAGTTGCAAATAACCAACATCTTCCACTTGCCCTTTGGTTTGTAATTGGTGAACCTTCAGGATCAATCACATCGGTAAAGACATTTGGAATCTTTTTACTTGAAATCAAAATATCTTCGGACGATTGTTGTTGAAGAACGGTACTGGCAAGCTTATAACTGTTGTCCTTTTGGAGTTCATCGTCCCAATTCGATAATGTGTTGATATCCATCTTGTTTGACTTCTCCCTTTGCTTTAAACTCGGTCTGTGATAAAGTCAACGGTCAATGGAAATGGTTAAGAAGTAATAAAAATGTTGGTTATAGTTCGTTTTTTATCTTTTACAGTCGTCAGCAGATTCTGCCGTTCCGTGTTTTCTAAAATCCTTATCTCTGATCAGCGTATTATCTGATTAAGCGGATTAATCTGAGATTAGGTGGATTATAAATATCCACTATGTGATGTCCGGATGAATCCAAGATTAATCCCATGGGATTAATTTTTTTTTTCCTATGCGTCTAATCAGAGCCCTTGAGTTTACCATTAATAATCTTATAAATCATGTATTTATACTCATAGTTGAAACCACATTATTAGTATTCATATTCATAACACTTATACTCTTTGCATCTAATCATCTACATCCACAAAGCATATAACCATACTCTATTAAACACATCAAAAGACATTTCAAAAGACACACACGACTAATACAAGATGAGTGCTTTGTTATCAGAATCAGACCTTAATGACTTCATAAGTCCAGGTCTTGCATGTATAAAACCAGCTGGAGAAGTACGAAGTTCATCATCCAAGAAACCAAGGGATATACGATCTATGGAAGTATCTATCGATGATGGTAGTATTGATGAAGATGAAGATGATATAGTTAAAGAGGCAAATATCTCTTTACAAGATTGTCTTGCATGTAGTGGATGTATAACATCTGCTGAAGAAGTTTTATTGGCTAAACAGACACATACCATTCTATTAAAAGATCTTAAACAGTTTGCAAATACAAAGATATTTGCATTTAGTATATCTCATCAATCAAGGGTTTCATTGGCTTCTTTCTATAAGATACCAACTTTTAAAGTTGATCAGATGTTGATTAACATGTTTAGTGAACGTTATGGGTTTAAATTCGCAGTTGGTACCGAATTGGCAAGACTTATGAGTATATCGAAGATTAATAGTGAACTGATACAGAGAAAACATTCAAAGTCTACTCAAACACCACAACTATCAAGCATTTGTCCAGGGTTTGTTCTTTACGTTGAAAAGACCAAACCTGAGATATTACCATATTTATTAAACACAAAATCTCCGCAACAGATCACAGGTATGCTTCTTAAGACATTGATCTCTAAACAGTTTAATGATATTCAATTCAAAGATATATATCATCTTTCTATAATGCCATGTTTTGATAAGAAATTAGAAGCTGCAAGACCTGAAGATGAAATTGATGTTGATTGTGTTTTAACTCCAAAGGAAATTTCAGAATTAATCAGGGAAGAAGGTATAAATATAATGGATTATATGACGAATGATACTGATTGTCCATTAGATCTTTATAAACAAGCTGCACCTTTCCATTGGCCATTCCCAGTTGAATCTTGGAGTTCAAACATTGGTTCAACATCTGGAGGTTATGCAGAAAACTATATCATTGCATTACAAGATTATTATAGAACGACGATGGGGTTAGAGAACACCGTTATTAATCAGATCAATGGTAAGAATTCGGATGTTTGTGAGTTTCAACTGATAAATTTATCAAATGGTGAAAAATTAGGTTCAAGTTCCATTGTTAATGGATTTAGAAATATTCAAAATTTGGTAAGGAAATTGAAACCAAATGGTAAGATTAAGATTGGATCCGGTATAACTTCGAGAAGAAGAGCAAGAAAGACAGCTAATGACAACAACGATGGTAATGATAAGGAAGCTATCAATGCAGATCCAAGTTCTTGTGATTTTGTTGAAGTTATGGCATGTCCTGGGGGTTGTATCAATGGAGGTGGAATCAACAACGGTGGTAACACCGTTGATAACAAACAGTTGATACTTGAGTTGACTAAACTATACAGAGAGTTACCGATGATTGAGAATTTATCGAACCATGGGTTAATAAGGTCTTTTATCGATGAATTTGAAAAATTGGTTAGTGATAATGGTGTCAATGTTAATCATCTGTATGACAGTAATGACACTGATAGACTGTTCAAGTATAAGTTCAATGCAATCGAAAAGGCTACGGATATACTGAGTGTTGGAAGTAAGTGGTGAGTTCTTCATATAGCATTATAATACGTTGAGACATATGGCATATGTCGTCAGTATAAATAGCATTTGTAGTATTAGCATTAGCCTTTTGTGGTTACATAAGTAAAAAATCGCGAACTTTTGAAGAAATTTTTCTTTATTTGCCCCCTTCGAAAATTGGCAGAATTTGTTTACCTTTTGGAATTTATGCCTATGCTTATTTATAGTGCTAAGCAAATATATACACACACCATTAACACATCTCCACCATAATACAATAAACATAATACAATAAACATATACAATGGAAGATATGGAAATCAAGAAATGTACGCGATGTCGTATCAAGAGACTTGGAGAAACTTTGGAAAATCTGGCTAAATATCGAACTTGTGAAAGTTGTCGTAATAAGAGAAAAGTTATACAGAGAGAGATTGAGATGTGGGTAGTTTCTTTAAATTAGACTAATACTACTACTACATATACTAACCAAATACCCATGATTAGCAAACAAATACCTGACTCTTACTCATCGTACCGACAGTTCTTAGACAAAGTCAAGTTGAACAGTGAACAAGACCTGATGGATATCAAATACAAAGGTGGAGTACCTGATGAATTTACGCGATATCCATTGACATCAGATATACCAACAGAAGTGTATATCGAATATTCCAAAAGATTAGTCGAGTTATACATCCAACCAATAATCGAATATACCGGGTTTAGATTTGTTGTTCGTGATTTCCATAAAGGTGGTAGAAAGACCAAAAAAATTACTTTTCAATTCATATGTTCACAAGATCGAACCAAACAGAGGAAATCTCGTTCAAATAATGAAAGAAACGTCAATAACAAGTTAAAGATTGAAATGTGTGAATCAAGGATTAATCTTATGTATACGATGGCTTCTGGATTAATCACAGTGTTGTTTAACCATAAGACACATGCACCATTTGGTATAACGCGATTACAATCTGGTATCACTACTAATGATAATTCTGCAAACACAACTATCAGTAATGATATATCCAAAGAAAATAATGAACGTCTTAATATTGCTAGCAATAAGCGAAAGTTACAAGCAATTCAGATTGGTGATTCAATATTAAGCGGAGATGAGGATGGGGACGATGGAGAAAGAGAAGAAGAGAATGAAATAGTAGAAGAAGAAGAAGAAGAAGAGAATGAAGGAGAAGGTCATACTCCACTAAAAGCACAAAGGTTAGATTATAATAAGCTCGAACAAGTTGCACATTATAACGACCATTATCAAGAGGATAATGATAATGATAATGACGATGATAATGATCATCAACATTCTCAATATCAGCCATTTACTGATCAAAGAACAGTTCAGGCATTAGCAGTGGTTGCTTCACAGAGTTACGAAAATTCAAATCATCATAATCATCATATTAATGAAAAACTGGAAAATATCGACAAAGAGCTTATCGGGTTACAAGAAGGTGTGAATTGATAGGGAAGTAATACGTTAGCTATTAGTTATGAATGATAAAAAAAAAATGCTTTCTTTATGATCCGTTTGCATAGTATGTTGTAAGAGACATTTTTAATTTATGACGTAGTTGATTGACTATCTGCCATTTTTATGAATGTGTCAAACTTGAAGATCATTTTATATAAATAGCTGTTAAGTTGCCGCTAAAAAAATATTTGAATGGGGAAACTAAAGCAACAGAGAGATAATAATTGCAATTGCACAACGTTATATTAAACACATAAAAGGCCAAAAGTCAACGCAACAAAGCGCTTAGCTCATCAATGTCCTCATCATCGTCATGGCCACAGGGTAAAGTGAAGCTCATATTCGTCAAGTCAAAAGTCTACGTACACCCCTCAAGAAGAGCCACTGAAAACATCAGCGGCTATCTGTATCTCTACAAGGAGAATGGATCTTCATCAAATACAGAAATAGTTGTGGGATGGTCTCCTGAATCTTTTCTATCACAAGAGTCTAAAGCTGCATTTGATTCTGTCGATATGGATCAAAACACCTCCAATTGTTATGTGAAAAGACCAACTTTTGGGGGTTCTTTCAGTTGGCAGATCCCATTAAAAGCAGTCTTTAGTATACAACATCGTCCTCCAAACCTTGGAACGATGAATGGATCCATATTGTTCAACACAAGAACAACAACAGAAAAATTACCCTGGTTGTTTTTCCATGATACAGAATGTCCATCCACACAGGCAAGTGATAGACAACGGGTTAAGAATTTCGAAGTGTTTGGACTCGGTAATGAACTCTTTTGGGGTGGAAGTCAATTCTTGGAGGAATTGGGTCAATATTGCGTCTTGGAGAAAAGTTCATTAGAGCAGAGTGTTCTATTGGTGAATCCAACACAGGATGATTTGAACAATTTCAGTCCAACAAACGTTGTTAAACCACAATTTGGTTTAAAAAACATTGGGAAATCTCTTAGTGAGGCTCGTTGGAATATGCTTGAAACATTGGCCAGAGTTACTAAATTCACAAGGGATCAAGTCCATGGCGCAATTGGAGAATCTCCTGCATTGAAGGCTCTTATGACTAGCTCAGAAGTTCAAAAAGTCAACGAGGACTTTGATTCTGCAAGGGTATATCTTGCCAAATGGGCATTGGGTGTCCAAGAACAAGCAGAAAGGAACCGTGCACAGATGCTCTTGAACCAAGAAACAAGACAAAAGTTGTATAAGGAAATGGGGATAGACTGTGATAAATTAGCTCCAGAGGAGATTCAAAGGGCACACGAGAATTCAAGACCAATATCTGAAGTGGAATGGAGAGGATTCTTTGATACTTCTGGAAGATTATCGATAACAGAAGATGAAGTTAAAGACCGGTTGTTCCATGGTGGACTTTGTGAAAAGATTAGACCGGAAGCTTGGTTATTCCTATTGGGTGTTTATCCATGGGATTCTTCATCACAAGAACGTGATGATCTACACAGAGTTATGGTATTACAATACGATATGCTTAAATCTCAATGGCTTCCAAAATTATTGGATAATGACGATGAATATTTCAAAGATCAAAAATTTAGAATTGATAAAGATGTACAAAGAACAGATCGTACTTTAGCACTTTTTAAGAATTCAGATGGAGGAGACGATACGATCATTGTTGATGATGATGACGTTGCTAAGATCAAAAACCCACACTTGAGAAATTTGGAATGTATCTTGTTAACATTTAACGAATATAACGATAAATTGGGATATGTTCAAGGTATGAACGATCTATTGTCTCCGATATATGTGATATTACAAGATGAAGTTTTATCATTTTGGTGTTTTGTTAAATTTATGGATCGTATGGAACGTAATTTCCTTAGTGATCAAAGTGGTATGAAGGATCAAATGACAACTTTGAATGAATTAGTTCAATTTATGTTACCTGAATTTTATATCCATTTAGAGAAGTGTGATTCTTCAAATCTCTTTTTCATGTTTAGAATGTTATTAGTTTGGTATAAGAGAGAATTTGAATGGAATGATACGGTAAGATTATGGGAAATATTATGGACAGATTATTATTCATCACAATTTCATTTGTTTGTTGCATTGGCTATATTACAAAAACATGAAAAGATTGTAATGGCACATCTTACACAGTTTGATCAAGTTTTAAAATATTTCAATGAACTACAAGAATCTAATACGGTTGGTTTTAAATTGAATGAATTATTGACAAGAGCAGAGTTATTATTCTTAAAGTTCAGAAACACAGTACATGTTATGGATACTTATCAAAGTACCAATAACTCAAATGGTTCAACTGGTGATAATACCGTTAGAGATACAGATGATCAATCCAAATCTCCAATCAATGATAGTTTAAGACTGTTATTATCACGAGAGTTGGTCATTCAAAAACAAACAGAGAGAGTCATTGGTTAACATTCAACTTGGTATAAAGTTTGTTTATAACTGTGCTGATGTTCTTTGGAATATGAATCAACATCTTTGATTGTTGGATCTTCAATTTTTTCAATAACCATTGCACTTAGTTGACCACCATAAACACAACCAGAATCCAAACCTTTTGAGAATTTATGATCAATGTTTAAACCTAATGATGCATGATGACCATAAAACACTGTTCTACTTTTATCCTTTGCAGTGTTGGATAATTTCTTCTGTTTGATATTCCAATCTTTATACCAATCTCTATCGATTGATAACAATTCCGATATGTTTTGTTTATTCAAAGGATTTGAAGTCAATATACCAATGTGTGAACATACAATGCTTAATTGGTCCAATTCCATTATCAACGGTAAAGAGTTTAAATATTCAACGTCTTGTTTGGCCAATCTTCTTGCAATTTGTAATTCTTTATCCAATTTATGTTTACTAGGAGATGAATTTGATGTCTTTGAAATTTGATCATTATCTCTTAATTTGAAAACGTCATGATCATCAAACCTCAAAGGTTTATAATTTTGATATTTTGATAAGATGTTTAATTCATGGTTACCTAATACTGCAAGTGCATTATTTTCTCTCATCCATTGTATAACTCTTAAGGAATCTGGACCTTTTGATATCATATCACCCAGGAATATCACAGTATCGTTATATTTGTAATCAATTTGATCATTTTTGATATTATTGTAGTTAACTTTGTTCAATAATGACATCAATTGATCATAACAACCATGAACATCACCAATTATTATAATTCTATCCTTGTATGATGATGAGGAATGTTGATTGATTAAAACATTATCAAAACTTCTATATTTCAACAATGGTTGAATATCAACGATATCTTGTGAATATTTTAAAGGCAATACTATGAAACAGAATATGAACAATGGTAAAAGAAATATTATGGATAAGATGAATACCAGTTTATGCTTTCTCTGTGTTGTTCTAAATTGTGTTTCTAATAGAGGATCATATTCCGTTCTATCCACCATATTAATGCTAATGTGTGTATCTGGTTTGTGTTTTTTTGCTAGTTCAAATTCACACGATAGTAAAAAGATAACAGATGACTTGTTAGCTATTATGAACAGAGAACTGGTGTATTGGGTATAATATAAATCATTACAATTGTATAAGTACAAACAGAAACGGTTATGCAGCGTTTGGTGAGCCGCAGAGCACGTTTTTTGCTTCTAATAATTTAACCTTTCCACTAAAATTGCCAATTTATATCCAAGTAGGAAAGTTACTACATTGGGAAATTATATATCATATGACGTCATTATTTATATTATATATCTGCCAGTCTCAACCAATCAAAATGTCTTATATTTATTTATATGATGTTCTATTACATTATCACACAATCTTTATCCTTATCATCACCAGACATTGTACTACTGTTACTATGACCATTAATTGCACCGTTTGCCAATGAACTTCTACCTTGTGAAGATAATCTCTTGGAAAACTTACCAGCTGTATTACTATTACCATTGATTCTGGTTGTAGTTGTACCATTTGAATCCATCGTATGTAGTTGACCTGGATATATAGGTTTATTGTTCCCTCTAGCGTTGTTTATGTTGTTTATGTTGCTGATGTTACTAATGTTCGTACTACTGTTGTTTGGTATGCTGTAGTTCATACTACCGTTAGGATTAGCCGCCGTGCTTCTCTTTGGTGCAGATGGATGCTGTTGATGGTGTTGATGCTGCATATGACCGTTATTATGATGGTGTGAAGATGCCACGTTGTTCATGTGCGAATCGTGTCCGTTGTACATCGATGAGGCTGCGGTTGTACTGGTGTTAGTTGTCCGTTGATCAAAGATATTTGAGGATAAGGATGATGATGAGTTTGATATTTGAGAACTCGTTGTTGATTTCCTTTCCAATACCAAGTGTAAATCCGCATTGATCTTATCAACCCTTAACACCGGATCAATACCAAATTGAAGGATAGAATTAGCCAAATAGGTGTATAATCTTGCCCAACATCTTTCTAATCCCAATGTCAAATTTTGACCAAATCTATCATGAAATGTCTTTAAAAAAGCAGATCCCATCAATTCATAATGAGGTGGATCTATACCAAGGATTCTAGCGTGTCTTTTACCCAAGTTGTTTAAATAATCGTCCAATTTATCCAAATTCTCCAAATTTATAATAGCTGTTGATAATACACCTGCAAATGACATTGCTTGATGTTTTATAGAAGGAAACATTTTTTCTAATTCTGGTTCCATTGCCATAAGATTTGAATAGAATTGGATACAGAACAATGAAGAAGATATTGAACTTTGAGTAGTTGCATTTGCACTATTATTGGTGTTGTTATTTGTTGTTGTATTCTTATTATCACTCTTTGATATATCATCACTGATCATCTCCTTCCATGAAGATCTAATCATTTCAATCTCATCTGGAGTGAATTCTAATACTAGTTTTATATCTGTGAAATTCTCAAGTTGAACATCTGATGACATTGAGTGTTGCATTGATTGAGCTGTATATACACGCTCGAGTTGATGTGAATTGTTAATCATGTTGCTAATGTTGTATATTATGGTTGGTTTAGCTATCAGTTGTTGAATATTAAATAATATAGTTTGAAGTTAATGTCTAGCTGTGTAGTATAATTATTGTACAAATTGTTATAAGTGTCCTTATATATATAAATTAAGGGCTAGCAGTTATATAAATCAGCGTAGGATATCACCAAGCAATCATAACCTTTAGTCAAGGATATTTAGTATATGCACATTTCATCTTTATTTTATACAACTTTGATGATGTCGATCCATTAATGATCTGCAAAAATATATGCTAAGCTCAGACATAAATTTATACAAGGATCTTCATCCATACAAATGAACTGTACATTAATTTATATATATGCAGTATTTTATATCTAAATAAAAAACCCAATTAAATAATTAATGCAGCATGCATTACAGCCGTGCCACTATGTAATACGACGTATATATAAAATAAAAACTGATGATCTGATCCGCAGGTTCAAGTACAAAAATTTTCCCATTGAAGGGTTGGATTAGAGGCGCTAATTATAAATTTCATTTATATACAAACTGGACGTTGGATTAAATATATTTATGGTACGTTTTTTTTCATTTTTTTTTTCGTACAGCGTCTGATTACCGTTTTAGGAAGTTATTGTGATCTTTGATCGACATAGAAATAAAATAGAGGCGCGTTGTATGTACAAGTTGTATAATATATGAGTGTTATGAACGGGAATGGTGGCTCATGAAAATGGAAACATGGCTAAAGCCTGAGCAAATGCCAAAACATGGACGGCTATGTGTTATTATATTCCCGCACAGATAAGTTGACTTTGGTTGTCAACTAACTATAGTTCAGTAGCTGGTAACTAGATATGTCTGTTCGTCGATCATCACTGGCAAGGATATCGACGTCACCAAAACCACACTGAGTAATGGTCAATGCGGATATACATGTAAAGCTTATATATAGCAGTCTATATATTGTCAAGCTCTACTCGAACCTCAATATGAATCTTACTACAGCCGTATATTATGGCCTATTATATTTCTTTTAAATACAGTTCAAAAGCTGGACGCCTTATAAGGGCCAGATCTAAGGCTTGAACTGTAGTACAAGATCATGTACACATGAGAACCAGGCACACGAGTTCAGTTATAGACTCTAGCTGTAGCCTGTGTGAATTAGTATATAAATACTGTACGTCATATATTACCCATGCAAATCATAAATTATGTGCTCAGTTCGCCTTAGTTCCATTTATTAGGAGTTTTTATAGCGCGGAAACCCTTTAATTAGTCAAGATGGTTACGGCAAAATTGTTAATCATTAATAGCCGTTATGTAACTGCACAAAGGATGCTCATGTACAATGTATGTCTAAACGAGCTGTAAATTGTTCAGTGATATATGACAATTCTTTAACTTTAAAGCTATAAACACCTCAACCTTGACGTACCATTGCATAAACCGTATACGCATTCCAATGCAAAGAGATATATAAAACCGTTTTATGTTAACTACATGGATAAATTTTCAAGATCTGATTCATTGAAATTTGGCTCTGATCAGTCACGACGTAGACTGTATATATCATGGCTTATACGTCTTTAGAAATAATAATAGGTGTTTCTATGTCGTCGACGTATTTATGGTAAATGAGTCAATGACGAAGAACAGTATCGACTAAGCTCAGAATATGATTAAGAGGACGTCTCAATCTCTGAATGAATTGACATAATCATTGCTACATTAAAAATACTCTATGCCTATGGCTATTCTTTGGTCAATATAATATTGATACACCCATCTAGCATTCCGGAAGTTATGATTGTCTATATATTTATAAGATCGTACGATTTAAACAAATATGCCAATATTTTTTTTTTCCTATAGGTCGTCGTCGTCCAAGTACTTAAGAAATTTGTATACATTTCGCGGGGTGCTTATAATTATAGGCTAGTTTAAAACATCATAATAAAAGACGTCTCTCCTAGCACTAGCTTGTGTCATAAGAGTTTTGAGCCAGAATACAGCGATATATAGGTCTTATCTCGAATAGTTCGAATACACTTATTCTAGTAGACGTACAGCTCGTGAATTTTGTAGACCAGCTGTAATAATAGTGCTGTATCGAAAAGACCATCATAATTTATAACCAGTGATCGATCAAATTATTATACGTCATCGTCGTTGTAGAAGCCTAGCTAGCTATAAGCTGCAATATTGTAAATTATATATAATATATTAACTTGATATCGTAATATAATATACTA
Organism: Williopsis lachancei; assembly: GCA_030567175.1. Taxonomy (NCBI): domain Eukaryota; kingdom Fungi; phylum Ascomycota; class Saccharomycetes; order Phaffomycetales; family Wickerhamomycetaceae; genus Williopsis; species Williopsis lachancei. The sequence goes on from JAJLRR010000043.1 coordinate 34,486, forward strand.
TATAGATTAAAATGACAAGTTACAACATCTACGTCGAATATATATTTATATATATATATATATCAAAATTTATTTTGAGCAAAAAGTTTTTGAATAAATTTTAACCAAAGCAATTGGCTCAGGAGTGTTTGTCAAAATATTTCAAAAATTATATTATCCTTGACGCGCTAATTTTCACGTCGACTAGCAGCTAGTTGCAGCTAGCTGAATATTAATTATAATTATTGATATATATATCAGACATAATACAGGAGGCAATTGATATCATAATGCTATATATATTCATATTAATGATGTGAAAAGTTAAATATACAACTTATAATTCATGCAAAGGCTAAGAGCTACAACTTGATCAATTGGCTGTAGGCCCGCGCACAGCGGCAAAAAAAATTTATGTCCGACAGTGCGAGATGTCCGGGTGTTGTCTTCATATATAGCTGACTTACTAGTTAATTAATCGGGAAATATAGAATCATTAACGTCGACCAGCTATTAGAAGAAGGTTATTACTATTAGCAATATACCATTTACGTAGAGTCGCGAGTTGTTATGATAGTTATAATGATATTACAGTTTACGATCAGTCGACATGATCGTTGGCAGCCTTTTCACTAGTGACAACCACCAGCTAGTATATTGACGTACCCAAGGGATGTTCAAATCACTAGTGAGCTATAGAATCATTATAAACACCTTAAGCAGAAATCGAACCTCTAATAGATGTAGTAAGCAATTGACGATTGGCGATTATTATTTGAGATTAGATCCAAGATCATCCATCACTCTTTTTGTGGAGTATAGTAATTACCTAGCTAATTATAAAAGACAGCTTGAGAAACATGAGCGGACACCTATATTCCTTCTTTTCTTTTTTAGCCCAGCGGCAGTTCACAATTTACTCTGGACGATCGGAAAAACCCTGAACAAAACGCGCCAACTGATCTAACACCTGCCAAATTTAGTTGTGGAAAAACTTACAAACGGACCGGCTCCCAGAAGCTGATTAAGCTGCAAACTTGGCAGCGGAAAATGTTCCAACGTCGCGCGTTCTCAAATAATTTCACCCACAGGACCACAAAAAGACCGGCTGGGCCCTTTTCAAAGATCTAAGCAGCACTAATTTCAGCGCTCAAAAATAAAAACAGCGCGAAGTTAAAAATTCAGAGCAAAAATAAAATATGCACCCCGCATGTATTGCTCGGTGGTATCCCGGGGAAACTCAACATGGGGAAGGGTCAATTTCTCCGATTCTAACCTTTTCATTGGCCATTTTTTATTTTTTTCTTCGTCATATGCAGCTCTGATTATAAAACAAAAATCTTTGCTTTTGAAGAGAACAACTTTAGCTCTGGCGAATTTATTAGCTCAATATGTCTCCTTGATTTCTCCATATGTCCTTCAAAAGAATGACTGCTTTTATCTAACCATCAGCATGAGCAGATGTAGCTAGTCGAAGATTAATGAATCTTGATATTGAATGATAATATCGAGATGTTCATGCGGCAGCACAGTATTGTTTTTTCCACAGTCAGACGTCTATAGCTATTACCATGACTCGAAGTGATTTCAATATAGTATATCTATGCAGCCAATGCAAAATTGCAGTGAGAAATAATAGAGGTAGTTTTAGTTGTAACATCGGGTGACATTAACAATTATCACAAACGTTGTTTCATGTACCCCAGTGGAAAGAAGACGTTTCCAATATAGCTGGAGCCGTGCTCTTAAGATGAGTCGATAAATTATATTCTGGACCCTGACTAGATCTGGTGAACGACGTTGTGTCTGAAAAATTATTCAACGTTTCGAATATCCCCTTTTTCAATATGTATACTAGCTTATAGTCTCTGTGTCTGGGGAAAAAGAAACACACTGATGTGTTCGTTTCTCCTTTCAGCAGTTGAACAGATTGGAAAGAGTGCCTTGTCCACTTTTGACTATTCTACCCCGTCTCAAAAACTCGCGAGCATATACTGCAAGTAGTGGGCTGACAGTGACTCAATAGTATAAAGCTGTATAATATGTGTGTACTACTTGATGCTATATGATGGCCGACCATAAAGCTTTAGAATCTGAAGGTTAAACCGTTTGCGATGAAGCAATATTGTACGTATATTGACTCTAACCCAGTACCAAGTGCAATGCTTCGAGTTACTGCTTAGGACCACCCGAAATACAGATTTAACGATCTGCGATTTCAGTATTAATCTTGAAGCTCAGATTTAAGGCGCGCTGTACAAAGCTCAAGATTCTTCGATGAACGCTTGACGTATGATTAGATGTCTGTTAGCGGAGAAAATAGTCATGCAACGTTGACAAAGTGTAGATGAAGCATATGGGGTCTGATTCGTAATTATATTGCCAATAGCTGCTAGAATATCTAACCATCGACACGACAACAGCAGTCCTTGCATCGAGCATCTACTAATTATATCGTTTTCATAGATCTGAGCCTCCTTCCCCCTCCAGAGTCAACGCGCCCCAGCTAAGTATTGCCCTGCAAAATATGCAATATATTCACCGTCATCAATTAATATTTTTCCTCCGTGTCGCATTAATTATATCCAGGAAGATTAATTCGGCCTTTTTCTGTAATATCAGGAGTACGTTGCATCAGCGTTTATTTCCGTTTTTCCTTTTTCCCCCCAGGGCTGAATATGATGACCGCTAGCTGTTTATTACCAGGGCTGGTCAACTTGAGCCGCGTATCGGAACTTTTTATAGGTTATAATCGACTTGAAGGGGTCCCCAAGGCCTGTAACACGTCAATAGCCATGACTGTAAAACGGGGTCTTTCTTTAGCAGCGACTTCACCAAAAGACTTCAACAGACACTCAGCTAGAAACTTTCATGCTCAAACAAACAGAACCGTACAAGACAGTGCTTATAGCAACATTGTACCCACAACTCCACTAGTCGACTTTACCTAAATTTTGTTGCCCGCAAGACTGCCCATAAAAATTATCATCAGCGGGGAAAAATTATTCTTGATGGGACATATTGCACAAGCGCAAAAAAGCAAAATCAGAGGCAAAAAGCAGAAATTGTTCCGGAGAACGCACATCAACCTGCAGGTGAAAATAGTTTTTCCACCAATTAAAGGGAAGTGTGGCCGGGGGCTTCCCACAAATGTGCAGATGCAATAGTCAAGACTTTCAGAAAATCAGTACCCCAACAAAATTCTCCGGAGAAGTACAGCTGGCTTTCTGGATCCTCTTTCCAAAAGTTGAAGATGGTTAATTCAAACTTTTCGTCTATATAAAGACCACTTGAGATCCTCAAATCTGTGAAAGAATCTAAGATCTTTTCTTTCATCTCATCTCTATAACAAACACAACAACAACAACTCATCTACTATATCCACAATACAAAATGGGATTGGCAGAATCACGCATTGTGAGAAAACTCTTCAACCCTGATCAAAAGACAGAAGGTTCAACCTTCATGGCAATCTTTGTCGGTATGTTTGCTGCCTTTGGTGGTATTCTATACGGTTACGACACTGGTACCATTTCTGGTGTCTTGGCCATGAAATATGTCTTGAAGAACTTCCCAGAGGACAAGCCAGGTGAGTTCTCTTCAAGTGAACACTCTCTTATTGTCTCCATCTTATCTGCTGGTACTTTTATCGGTGCTATGATTGCTCCATATTTCTCCGACAGCGTTGGTCGTCGTTGGACTATTATCTTGTCATGTACAATTGTCTTCAACTTGGGTGTTATCCTTCAAGTTGCTTCATCAAGTATTCCACTCTTGGTCGCTGGTAGAGCAATCGGTGGTCTTGGTGTTGGTTTGATCTCTGCTGTTATTCCACTGTACCAATCTGAAACCACTCCAAAATGGATCCGTGGTGCCGTTGTCTCCTGTTACCAGTGGGCCATTACCATCGGTTTGTTATTGGCTTCTTGTGTTAACCAAGGTACCCAACACAGAGATGACTCTGGCTCTTACAGAATTCCATTGGCTATCCAATTCCTCTGGTCCATCATCTTGTCCATTGGTATGTTCTTGCTTCCAGAGACACCAAGATTCTTTGTCAAGAAGGGTGACCACCAAAGAGCTATGAAGTCTCTTTCCATCTTGAGAAAATTGCCAGAAGACCACCCAGTTCTTATCGATGAGCTTGGTGAAATCACCGCCAACTATGAATATGAGATGTCCGATGGTACTGGTTCATGGATGGACTGTTTCAAGACTGGTAACTCTCAACTCAAGCGTCTTCTCACCGGTGTTGGTTTGCAAGCTTTCCAACAATTGACTGGTATTAACTTCATCTTCTACTACGGTACAACTTTCTTCAAGGACTCTGGTATTCACAACGAGTTCTTAATTTCCTTGGCCACAAATATTGTCAACGTCGGTGCTACTATTCCAGGTATCTTCCTCGTTGAATACTTGGGTCGTCGTTCATTGTTACTTGGAGGTGCTGCTGGTATGTGTGTTTCCCAATTGATCATTGCCGTCGTTGGTGCTGCCACCGATAACAGTTCTGCCAACAAGACCATGGTTGGTTTCACATGTATCTTCATTGCCTTCTTTGCTGCCACTTGGGGTCCAGTCGCATGGGTCATCACCGGTGAGATCATGCCATTGAAGACCAGAGCCAAATCTGTTGCCATTTCATCTGCTTCCAACTGGTTGTTCAACTTTGCCATTGCTTACTCAACTCCATACTTGGTTGATGAAGCTCCAGGTTCTGCTGGATTGAAGTCAAACGTGTTCTTCATCTGGGGTGGTTGTAACTTCTTGTGTTTCTTCTTTGCATTCTACTTTGTTTACGAGACCAAGAACCTTACATTGGAACAAGTTGACGAGCTCTATGCCACATACAGCAAGGCTTGGAGATCAAGAGCTTTCATTCCAACTGACCACAAGTTTTCTGGAAAGATTGTTGGCGACAATGTATACGACAAGGCTGAGGTTACCAACATTGAGGACCCAACTGGATTGTTAGAGAAGAAGGCTGTCGACAACAGCTCCAGTGCCAACTCTTCAACCGATGTTTAATTTCATCTTTGCTAGTAAAAAGCTAATGCATATAATGACCTTCATACATAGTTTTGATTTTTAAATAAGTTTCCGTTTTACATTGTTTTGATCTGTAGCCTCTTCTTATTTTTTCTTACGAGATCAGTTAGAGAAATATCGCTGCTGTTATTGTTATATGATATGTTAGTCTCAAGGTTCAAGTTGATTAAGCCTTTTAAATCTTTCAACTACGCGTACAATTATCGCCATTTGACCAAAGAGTTATTATTACTCTGGTTACACTGGGAAAAAAACAAAAATCTCGATTCTTCATAGTTAAGAATTTTGTTTGTTTTTGTTTACTTTTCGCACTTGGTTGTCCGCTCACGAAAACAAAAGTACTTTTGTGTACAGCTTTCAGATCAAAACTGGTGAACTTTGTATCACTTCGTATAATTGCTATAGTTCTTTCAAACAGATTTGTACACAAAGACGCTCGTTAGCTGAGAAAGCCTTCACATTTGCAAATTAGCTTTAGAAACCACAGAAACAAAAACACCACAGTTACATTACAAGATAAGACAATTCACGGTTGTACTTACTACCACTATCACTATCACTACGCCTGGCACCACGACAACACCAACCAACAGTTCCACTGCGTATCTCCGTCAAGGCTTGTTTATCAATCAACACCACCATAACCAGACAACCGAACTAAACACAAACCGTTGGAAATAATTTCGCTTTCGTCATAGAGCATATAAGCGATATATCTTATTCCTAGATCACCAGGGTTATTACCTCAACATACAATTTATCACCATCACTACTACCACCACTGCTGCTGATATTGGTGACTCATAACTTCAGCAACTGCAACTACAAAACAGGTCGTCATATATTACACCATCAACAGCTCGGACATCGCGACTGATTGCATATACCCAAGCTGAACCAACATTGATCATCAAATCAAATTCTTATACAAAATACATAGAAACTGGTTTACAACGGAACCATCTCCACTACAAAGGCTTGTTTACAATCTGGCTCTATTACATCATCAATACTGCACTAGACGTTAGATATCAATAACTTTGCTTAAGGGTTCATAAAGATCAGACCATCATCATTTTCGTTCTATAATCGTATCAAGAAGCAGGTTGCACATCGATAAAGAAGCTCCTATACTATACTACACTACATAATACTATACACAGTCTAAGAAAATATCATCACAATGACAACCATTTCAGAAGGAGAATCATATTTATATCTCACCAAAGAGGCCACAGATGACTCGATACAGCTACCAACTAATTTCTCCAAGGTATCACAATTCAAAGATAAGACAGATCTGGAGATTGCTAGATATCTGGATCAGAGATTGAACAGAACACGTCCAATGACGAAGAACTCATCAACTGCTACATCTTCATCCACATCAACTACTCATATAGCAACTACGGCTTCGTCCAAGAGCTCCATTGAAAGTGTCAAGACAAATTCCAATATCAACGTCAATTCAAACAACAATGGTACAACGACAAATTCAACGTTTAATAGTCCTAATATTGAGAAAGTATGGACACCATTGATGCAATCAACACCTGTTATTAGCAATAATTCAAGAGTTCAACCGAAGGATATCTTGAAGTCTAAACTGTCAAGATTGGCACAGAATGTTGAAATGGGGTCAGAGTTATCTTCTTCATCTGATGGTGATGGCAAAGATGATGGAACCAAGAATAAGACAGATAATGAAAACGATGAAGAGAATGATAACAAAATCAGCATCAACATCAGCAACAAAAACGACATCACCCCAAGAGACAATGACAATGACAATGACAATGACAATGACAATGACAATGACAATGACAATGACAATGACAATGACAATGAGAGTGATGATATGAACGATGACGAGATCAGTGAAAACGACGATACTCCATCAAAACCTAAGAATAGAAGAATGTACAGTCCTGGTACATTGAACGAACTAGAAGATTTGCGGAAATTGAAGAAATGTCTAAGTTCAATGGCTAGAGGAGAGATGATCATTGCTAATGCTAAATTAGATAAACCTATAAATTTGAAACTCATTACACAAGATGAGCTTTTAGAAAGGGACCATAAGGTTAAAGAGTTGGAGAAAAGACAAGAGGAGTTAGAACAAGAATTACAAAGACTGAGAAGACTCAATGAAGACTTGAAAGAGGAAAGCTCTACTGTCAAGAGTACGAATATAAGTTTGAAAGAGATCATTGAGATGAAGGATAAGAGTATTGATGAAAGTCGTTCACATATAAGTCAACTTGAATCATCCATAGATGAGTTGAATATTAAAAATGAACAAGAGCTTTCTAGGATTGTTGGTGATAGATCAGAAGTGATAACACCTGATAAGTTTCCCGAACTCAATAGAAGATCTTTCAGCCATCAAAGCACTGAAGAGAATACGGCTCAAGGTATATCTTTCTATGATGAGCTTCAGCTTGGTAATATTGATGGGTTGACGTTGGTCCAATCTCAGAACTTGATAAAGAACATATTGATCAATTTGAGCATACCTTTGGACAAAGTCAAAGATCTTATACCACAGCTTGCTCTAAGGTTGAGACATGAAGAAGCATTGATCTCATTTGCAACGAAGCTGCATAAGCTGATATATAAACAGGATATGAAGATGTCTAACTATCTTCAAAGTGATGGAGATACTCATCTCCTTGAGTGCACTACGAAGATGTATCAGAACATTGAACTTCTGTTGTATGCAGTTCTGAACGACTGATATTTTTCAGGTCTAGAGACCCGGTTCGAGATCCTTTTTGTATTATACGAACTATGATTGTTATTATATTTATTATTGTTATGTTATATATGTGTTATATGTTGTATTTTTTGTTATATGTTACTTGATGGAGTAAGCATTGCGATTCTTCCTTAAGCGTATGCTTTAAGTATGGGAAAAGCCTGTAAAAAATGAGATTTCTTTGGCGATGTTTTTTTTATAAAGTGCCATAGAGAAGAAATTTGAAAATTATTAGAGATCATCGCTAATCGTATATAAGCACAAGAAGGTATCCGGCATACAAAAGCACAGCTATTCCCTCCACATAGAGCCAAACTGAGCAATAAAACAGGTCAATACTCAATCATGAAGACCGATTACTACGAGCTACTCGGAGTGAGTAGCTCTGCTAGTGATTCTGAGTTGAAGAAGGCATATAGAAAGATGGCATTGGTTTATCATCCAGATAAAAACCCCGATAATGTCGAAGAAGCAACGCATAAGTTCTCATTAGTACGCTCTGCTTATGAGGTTCTTTCGGATCCACAGGAAAGAGCATGGTACGACTCACATAAATCACAGATCTTGAGAGAGGATAGTGGTAATGGCTATGGTAATGGTAATGATAATGATGATGATGTAGAACCAGAGATCTCAGGGACAACTGTCCAAGAGATTTTGAAGTTCTTTGATCCTTCTTTGTACACGAGGAAGGATAACTCTCCGTATGGGATGTATGCTGTGGTGAAACAGTTGTTTAACAAACTTGCAGAAGAAGAAATATTAGCTGGAAGACAACAGGGACTCGATGGATATTCAAAGTATCAAGATGATGATCATGCAGATGAGCAGAATAATCTCTATCCTAAATTTGGTAACAGAGACTCGGACTATGCAGAACAAGTTCGTGTTTTCTACCAAGTCTGGGGGTCTTTCTCTACGGTGAAGACCTTTTCATGGAAGGATGAGTATCGTTATTCAACAGCAGGTGATCGTCGTACAAGACGTGCGATGGAGAAGGAGAATAAGAAGGCAAGAGACTCTGCCAAGAGAGAGTTCAATGAGACGATAAGGAGCTTTGTATCCTTTATTAAGAAAAGAGATCCAAGGATTAAGGAAGGTGCTGCTAAGTTTGAAGAGGAGAGAAAGAGGAAACAACAAGAGGATTTACAAAAACAGATAGAGAGAGATAGACAGGCTAATGCTGAGCTTAGAAACCAGTTTCAAGAACAATCATGGCAAATGGTGGATGAGGATGAAGATGAGAATGGAGATGATAAAGCCAATGGAGAAAATTTAGATGGTGAAGACCAAGAAGAGGAAGAAGAGATTCAAGTTTATGAATGTGTCATCTGTGATAAATTCTTCAAGACAGAGAAGCAGTTCATCAGTCATGAGAGTAGTACGAAGCATAAGAAGCTTTTGAAGAAGTTGAAATGGGAGATGAGACAAGAGGGAATCTCCTTAGGTATTGATCCTGTTTCTGATGAGAGTGATTTTGAGACTGCAGAAGAAGATGACTTTGACAGTGACGAACTACTCAATGATGATCTCAGTATCGAAGAGGAGGAGCAAGATGATGAAATAGACGATGATATAGATGATGAAACTAATGCAGACATTGAAGAGGAGATAAGGAAGATTGAGGAGCAGCTTAAGGGAATCTCCATAGAGGATGATGACATTGAAGAAGTAGATAATACCACGCCTGAAGATGAAGATTTTATAATTGATGATTCAATAACTTCATCATCAGAATCTGAAATTTCAACTCCATTAGAGGCTCCTAAGAAATTGTCAAAGAAACAGAAGAAGAAGCTGAAATATTCCCAGACAAGATCGACATCAGCACATTATAACGCAAAAAGTGGTGACGATGAAGATTTTAAAGATGCAGAAGCAAAGGATGAGCTCTCAAGATTAGCCGATGCGTTGGAGAAAGGATATGACTTGAATACGATACATGCCACTACTACTACCACTACGAATGGTGAAGGTAGTAATACAGGTATAGCCGATGCCGCAGACGACGATGATGATTGGAATATGAATTCTAAAAAAGATAAGAAACAGAAGAAGAAAAAGAACAATTCAGCCAAACTGGCGAATAACTCTACTGCTTCGTTATCATCTTCTCAGAATGGATCGAGTACAAATTTGAACCAAATGAAAGCTGACACCGTGAACACAGCGAACGTTGAAAGATGCACTGTTTGTGATCAATCATTCACATCCAGAAACAAACTCTTTCAACACGTTAACGCTACAGGTCATGCTCTTGCTCCATCTGGAAACAAGAACAAGGGCTCAAAGAAGAAAGACAAGAAGACAAAGAAGAATAAATAATGTACGTATATCTCCATCCTTTTCAACGAATACCGAGCTTTGTCTTTTTAACTTTAGCCATCACAGGTTCTGAGATACCATCGTTTGTCAATCCTAAACCTTGACCAGCCTTCCAACCCAACTTGACCAACAAACGTCTACCAAAGTTATCACTCGAGATCTCTGGAGCATCTGCACCAACGATATCACCTTCTTTGACATGGGCTTTACTTGGATTACCACGTCTTGAACTGGATGATTCATCGTTCTCGATCTGTGTACGAGATCTCTTTTGATCCACTCTGTTGAACACTGGTCTTTGTCTAAGCATCCTTTCAATGTCGTTGAAGTTTGGTAACGATCTATAAGTTCTCTTGTTCTTTATGACAACGACATGCTGTTTCTTTAGCTTGTTGGTGTTGCTATTACCAAATTTCCTCGATTTCATGTTATAAGCATGTGCCATATTTTGTACTGTTCTATTACCATGTGGATCCAACGGAGGGAAAGTTATAGATTTCCTTTCACCGTCATTTAAGAACACTTCTAATTCTTTACGTATATCCTTGATATATATCGTATATGGATATTTGAGCAATAGATCTGTTGAATTTGAATGATCTTTATCAATATTTGAAGTTTGATCCAATTTTTTCAACTGTTTCTTTGAATGTTTATATTTTCGATCATTTGACCATTGTTGTTGTAATAAATCACCAAATTCAGCTATTGTATCTTCATTTGACATTGAGAAGTCCAGTTGTTTCTTCTTACCTTTACCCTTTGTCCTTATTGTATGTGTATCGAATTCCAAATCTCTTAATCCTTGATATTTCTGTGTAAAGTTGATCAATTCTGATAAACCTTCTTCTTCTTCATCGTAATCATTATCATTATCTTCTTCTTCTGAAAGATAAATTTGATCATCATCAGATGAATCATCAATGGGTAAATCATAACCAATGTTTTCTTCAACTTCATCTTCAGGATTTAACTGAATATATACATATCTTAAATAAGCATCTAATCTATGTTCAGGCATACCATTCTCCATCAATAAATCCTTGAAAAGATCCTTATCGATCCATTGAGTATCATATGAACCTAATAGTCTAAAACTCTTCAATTGGTATTGAGCAGATTGATAACCTTCTCTAATGTTGAATATATCCACTGTTGAAACGTCAAATGATTCATAATCTTCAGGTAAAAACCCATATTCTGGGGTATCATCTTCTTGATCGATATTCATATGTTCAACGTTTGTAACAGTTTCAGTTTCAATGGTTGAAGTATCAAGTTCATCTTTTGATAAACCTTCAGCCATAAACTTTGCTTCTTCTTCATAGTCGTAGTCATCTTCATCTTCATCTTCATTATCCTCATCATTCTTATACAGATTACCCATCACATTTGTTATATATTCTTGATACGATTTATAAAGATCTCTATCTTTATGATCAATTGATATACTAGTGAATATTTCATCATCATTATCTTCTTTATTTTTGGTTAAAGGTAAATGAACTTGACCAATTGATAAAGAATCATTAAATTCAGTATTTGTACCTCCCCCATTGGTTCCCCCATTGGTTCCCCCACTGGTTCCTCCATTGATTGATGATATTTCAAATTTATTATCATATGACTTATCTCTGTTGTTATTATTATTATTACTGTTTGTCTTTATCTCATTATATATATATTTCATATCAACATCTTCATTATCAATTTTTGTATCATCAATAAAGAATAAAGAATCATTAGACATTGATTTTATTGGATCATTTTGTATAATGATAGGTTTGGTTGATTCATTATTTGTCCGTTGATCTTTTATATCATTGTTACTGACACTGACAGTGGCAATGACAGTGTCATTATCATTATCATTATCATTGTCATTGTCAATGTCAATGTCATTGTCTTTATTCTCTTTATCCATCTTCTCTCTTTCAATAGCCCTTTGTAAATTAACAACTCTATCATCATCCAAAGTATCAGATTTTATAAAAATAATCGGTTGATTCCTTAAAGGTAATCTATTCTTATTCTTGAATGAGCTGTCATTATCATCATCAATCCTATTGATATTATCTTCTGTATTGAATGCTTCATCTTGTAATCTATTATTATTCAAAGATCTTCTATTCTTTGTTCTTCTTGCAGATGCTCTCATTGAATCTTCAGGGATATAAATATCCGGATCCCCATCAAGAGAGATGAAGTTTGGATTCTGATGATGATCTATTGGTGGGTTACCACCACCTCTTCTCTTTCTGAATCCACCTCTTCCACCTCTTCCACCTCTACCTCTTCCTCTTCCACCACGACCACCTCTGGATCCATAACTACCACCACGACCACCAGCTCCTCTTGGTTTCTTAACCATATTTAAACTGTGTACGATTTGATGTATATGAAGGTTTCACTTTGACGTATACCCCTTTTCCAGTCTTCTTATGGTTTGTTATAGTCAGTAATAGTTAGCTCAAGTGAACCCGTGCTTATGATGCATACTAATAATAATAATACCCACGCGTAAGGTCTAAGAGGAAAATTTATCCAGCTTTTAACGGTTATGAGCCCACCGTCTGTATTATTTTGTGCCAGTGGCGGATTTGACAGCACAGATTTAATTGTGCGATAAAGAGCATTTTATATCTGCCTTCCTGTTTTAGCAGCGCGATTGACACAGATCATATAAATAAATATAGGCTCTACATCCCAGCTAAGAGTTATAAATCAAATCATAAACACAGACAGCAACAACAACAGCGGCCAACTTCAAGGTCGAACAAACCCACAGGCTGAAGCAATTCTGTTTGACAAATAAGAACACCAACACGGCGGCTATCGCAGGAAGATCACATAGACACAGATTGTGACAGTGACACCAAAGGTAGAGAGGAGAAGATCATCAAGCTTAATAACACAGCATACACGATGAGCGCTTCACAAGGGTTTCAGAGAGTGATGGGACAGTTGTTCAACTGGAACATCAGACAAGCAGACAATGAGAACGAAGGTGTTGGACATACAAAGAGCCCCATTGTGATGCTTGGTGAAGTTTATCATCCAGAGTTGACCTTTGAGAAACATGAGAAGGATGATATACGGCATAGTGAAGATCATATAGATGATACTGATGATACAGCCATTGTTGAGGAAGAAACGTTGGATAATTCACCTTTTAAAGAGATCAAACAGTGGGTCTTTAGAGAGATTGGACAATCTTCAAATTCAACCATTGGTACAACAAATGATGGAGAATGGCCAGAAGAATTTATACAGGATGTTTATTCAAGGATATGGCTCACCTACAGGTTTAAATTCCATCCATTAAAACGTGACCCGGATGGTCCATCTCCATTATCAATACAAAATTTGATGATATTAAGAGGTCATTTGAATTATGATTTCCATAAGGATTTCTTTACAACGGATTGTGGATGGGGGTGTATGATACGTACAGGTCAAACGATGCTGGCTAATGCATTGCTTCATCTTCATCTGGGTAGAGATTGGAGATTGGATGATGATACTGATAATGATAAACACAAGACTATTGTCTCTTGGTTTGGTGATGATCCTTCAAATCCATTCTCTTTACATAGGATTGTCGAGAAGGGAAGATCGATTTCTGGTAAAAAAACTGGTGAATGGTTTGGTCCAAGTGCAACTGCAAGATCTATTCAAGCTATATGTAAGGAGTTCACTACTACTACTCTCCGTGTATATATCGGATCAGATAGTGGTGATATCTATGAACAAGATCTTTTCAAAATTGCTAAACAAGAGGGAACTTTCAAACCAACACTTATACTCTTAGGAGTAAGACTTGGAATTGAAAATGTAAATCCAATCTATTGGCAAAGTTTAAAACAAATCTTGAATTCAAAACAAAGTGTTGGAATCGCTGGAGGTAGACCATCTTCTTCTCATTATTTCTTTGCATATCAGGATGATTTCCTCTTTTATTTGGATCCTCATATACCACAACTATCACTTGGTGATAATGATAATCTTGATATATCAACAGTTCATACAAAAAAGATTAAAAAACTTCATCTTAGAGAATTAGATCCATCAATGTTATTAGGTTTTTTAATAAAAGATGAAGATGATTGGAAAATTTGGAAATCTAAGATTCAAAATCCAATTGATCAATCATTAAAGAATAAAATTATTCATATATCACCAGATGAAAATCCTGATTGTGCATTATCTTCTTCTAATAACGTTATATCTTATCGACATGATAGTGTTATAAGTACTTCAATGGATGATTCGTTATATGACGATTTTATTGATGTTGATCTAGAGTTTAAAAATATTACATCTGTCAATGGATTGAATCATGAGAATAGTAATAATTGTGATAAGGAATCATTTGTTGAATATTCAGATAATATAGCTAATGATAACGATAATGAAGATATCAAATCATACGATAATGGATATGAAAATATATCAACAAATACAACATGTGCAACGGATAATGATATAATTGGAGATAACGATATTAGATGTAATACAAATACAGCTGCATTTGATGATTCAACAACGGTTCAAATTGAAAGTGGTGATATACCAAAAGATGATAATGATAATGATAATGATAATGAACAAGTTGTTATTATCAACAATGATGATACTTTGATTGATAAGGATAAACACAGTTTATTAGGATGGGATATGGCTGATTAGTATATAAAAAGATGAATTTACATCTAATGGCTTATGACGTAATCAACTATAGTTTTTGTAGTAGTGTATTATGTAACGAATGACATAATCATTTTTTCTTAGATCAACAGAAATAATTGTATTCTGGTAAATATATAAATTCATCTTATAATCTTAATCTTTGATTATATATATCCTGGGGAATATCAATTGATTTTTAATATAAACTTGGGGATATAGAATAATTGATACTTTAATATCTGGGAATATAAATTAGGGAATATCATTTGCAAACAACATAATAATATAACACATAGCATATAATCATAATTATAATTATAATCATGACTACAAGTGATTTAAAATTTTGTACAGTTTGTGCAATGAACAACAATCGGTATGTTATTAATATATACATATATATATATAAATCATTATACTAACAACCAACAGTTCAATGGAATCACATAAAGTGTTGATGGATGCCGGTTTTAACGTTAGTTCATTTGGTACAGGTTCTGCTGTTAGATTACCTGGTCCATCTATTGATAAACCAAATGTTTATCCATTTGGTACACCATATGAATCTATATATAAAGAATTGATGGATCAAGATCCAAAATTGTATAGAGCAAATGGATTAGCAAGGATGCTTGAACGTAATTTAAAGATTAAAAAAGCACCTGAAAAATGGCATCAAGGTCGAAGTGTATTTGATTTTGTATTTACTTGTGAAGAAAGATGTTTTGATTCAGTTTGTGAAGATCTATTGCATCGTGGTGGTAATTTGAATAAGATTGTACATGTTATCAATGTCGATATTAAAGATGATGATGAAAATGCCAAAATTGGAGGTCAGGGGATATTAAAATTGGCAACTAGATTGACAGAGGAGAGTGAAAAGAGTAAAACGCATAAGGATAGTGTACCGTTTGAAGATAAGATCATTGATATCTTGACACAATGGCAAGAGGAACATCCAAATTTACCGTTGTTATATGCTCCTGCGTACTATTAAGATGTTTGTATAGGACAATAGACAGATGTAATAATAAATAAATAAATAAATATATATCAACAGTTGTAGTTTACTTTACAGCTTTATATTTATTACAGCTATACATATTAATGTTTATAATGTATACAAAATATAATTTATATGACATGCTAAACGAGCATTTGGTAAAGATCATATGATTTGGAATCTGCTTATAATAAATTCGTCGCGGTATTACATAGCGCGGTTGATGCATATAAATATGATTCTGTCATAATTCCTTCATTCATACCATATAACAACTGCATCTCTAGCCCTTCTAAGCTTTAAGGAACTAACAAACAGCAATTGGTTACAGAACACATAAAGCATTATGCCTACCCATAACGAGTTCATATCAGACCCCAGAAGAACGATAAAAGTACACGCTAGTTCCAACGATTATGTCAAAGATGTACTATTCACAACAAAGTCAACTACAAAGAACGTTATAAGTTCATTGATCTATAGATTCATAGATCAGACCAACAATATGAGTTATACAAAGTTATTAAACTGGAGTATAAAGTTAAATTTCGCAATGTTTGTCTTATTGGTCTTTGCATTGATGTATATATTGATACTACGAGAAACAGTTGGAAGGAAAAATAGAATTATAGAAGCTAATGAAAAGAGAATAGAAGATATGAGATTGAGATATCATGAGAATGAAGAATGATAACCATTAACACTTTGTCTTATCACAAACCAATTCGTTATTTACCCAGACTTTAACGGTGTTTCTATCATCTCCATTGAATAACCATTTGGCCAATACGTTATGCCATTTCAGTTTAAAAGAATCTTTATCCTTTTCACCATTGTTTGGCTCTTGCCATTCAAAAACGTCAACTTGTGAACCATAACTATCCAAATCTATCAACTGTGCATCCCATTTCTTACCAATTGCAAAACTACCCATATCATCTTCTAAATTACACAACTTTGCACCACCCATCGTTGCCAGATACAATACATCTTCAACGCTCAATTTATCCAATTCAGATTCACTGGACATTGATAAATGTCTAGAGACTAATAATGCTTGTCGTGCAACTTGTAAAATAGAAGGAGAAAACCCACCACTAACATCTGTCCCCAAGCCAACTTTAACATCATTGTTCAATAACCAACGAACTCTACATTCTCCAGATGTAATTGCAGAATTAGAAATTGGACAATGAGAAATACCAGCATTGGTCTGTTTAATCAAATTTAATTCATCATCTGAAAGATGTATAGCATGAGCCAATATAGTTCTTTTATCCAAGAGTCCAAAATCGTTATAAACATCAGTATAAGTCTTTGAATTTGGGAACAATTGTTTAACCCATTCAATTTCATCTTTATTCTCAGAGATATGGGTCTGTAAGGGTAATGATTCATCATTACGTTTTAAATCACCTAACCATGTCATCATTTCAGTTGTACAAACTGGTGCGAATCTTGGAGTTAAAATTGGACGTAATTGTCTTTGATCATTATCCAATTTGTATAATCCATCCATTAATTTCAATGTACTATGTTTACACTGTTCTAATGATTCAACGTAATAATCTGGACAATTTCTATCCATACAAACTTTACCAATGAATGCCTTTTGACCCTTTGTTAAGACTTGATTTGCTAATTCTAAAGTTGCATCTGCATCAATCGTTGCATAATATGAAGCACAAGTTGTACCATTTGCAATTGTTCTTTCAACAACTTTTGAATAGACCAATTTTGCCTTTGTTAAATCCGTTAATGAAGATTCTAGCGGGAAAGTATACGTTGTTAACCAATCTAATAGTGTAGAATTACCAAAGATTCCGTTATTTGGATATTGTGGTGCATGGATATGAGTATCTATAAAACCTGGAAAGAAGAATTTATTCTTCGAACCAATTGTTGATTCAACGATAATTGTTTCATTATCACTGGTGATGTTAAACTTATTCAAGACATCGTCCAGTTTCTGATCATATTCTAAATGTGTAATAGTTCCTTCAGTATCTGTGAAAACCGTTGCATTAACAAGAATCTCAACTTCACCAAGACGTGGAGTATGGATCAAGGTTCCATGAAAGATCTTAGCAGGTCTTTGCTGTAATTCTTCAGTGATGGAGGCAGCAATTGGCATAGTTCAAAGTCAAACAGAAGATCTATTTCAAACGATTGGAAATAACGACAAGGATATTGGTTAAAATTGGTTCTTTTTATACTAAATTCAAAATTTATTTGATAAGCTCTCTTTTAATTTAGTCAATGATGCTTATGCTGATCCAAAAGGTAAATATTCAGACCTACGGCACATAAACCGGCGGACACGCCGGCGGTGTGCCGGTGGGAAATTCATACATAACCATTAATCCTAACCGTAATCATAAATTGATGAAATTTGAATGGGTAAATATTGCGCGGTAAATTTACAGCTAACCGGCGTTAGTTCGTATGACAGAGTCATTAACTATGAGAGGTCTATACCTACAAGATGATTTAAGAGAGCAAGATATTGTATATAACATTAAACAAAGGACATACACCAATTGATCAACACCACCTGGTGTTGAAAATTCAATTTCAATTGGAAAATAAAAGTAGATGAACAAGAGTACACTCTGTACATTCAACAAATAAGAATTATGAAAGACAAGAGTCTTCAAAGAACACTCACACAACATACAATCTATTAAAATAAACAGTATGAAATGGAGGTTGAAATCAAAAATTATAAGACCCACCCGTCATCCAAAATGGACAACGTCAGCAGTATATACATGATCCGAAAACGTGCAATGGAAACAAGATACACTGGCCATCAAGGTTTCTTGAGCTCTGATGACGTCTTAAGGTAAGTATGAGGAAAGGAAAAATTAAAAAATGGTGGTCTGTTGAAACCACCAGAGTGGGAATTGGGTCCTTTTATAGTAATTTATTTCGCGACAAAAACCCAACAACCGAAATGTTACCCGGATGTCATATGCAAATTGGAGTAGATATAGAGAAAGGTATGGGTGTCTGGGTGTCTTAGGGCTACTATCAACTCAACGTATAAACAATTAACTACTAAGAAGATTAACACTAATTGTCTTACAAAGCTATACAGCACATTCATCTCCACTGAAATATACCCAACAACTTCCACAGATACAAGTTCTGTTATATGCAACTGGCCAATGGTTTGTAGTTCCTGTAAATCCCTTCCCAAACATATAAAATACTTCATCATTATCACCACGAATATATTCACAACGAAGACATCTTTTTAATTTGGTCTTATTCGTTATAATCATCTTTGTAACATCATCTATCAACATTTCATTCGATAGATCCAATACTATCGGTATTGGATCATTCTTCTCCAATAAAACCCCTTTGGGTAATGTATTATCCAAAACGGTAAATTGTAACCATTTACAATCATGAAAGAATATTTCATTGATCGATTCATTCATATAATGTTGTCTAAAGAGATTCAACACTTGTGTTTGAACATTTGAATACAATTGACTCGTATTTGGATCAATCTTATTACCAAAGATTAGATCTTGTTCAACTGATAACCTATTTGTCTTATCAGTTGGTATATTCTGTTCAACAAGGTTTAAAAATTTCTCAAAATGATCCAAATTAACCAATCTTAAAAGAATCTTAAACCTCTCAACGGTCTTTTGCATGATCTCAACGTTTAATGAACTAGGTCTTATAGATTGCATATGTTGATCGACAACTTTTGTCAATACTCCATCAATCTTCTTTATACCAGCTATACTATAACTCAAGAAACTTCTTGGAATCGTACTCAACAACAACGATAAGATAACAGTTCTATACTTTGAATCATTACTTAGCTTAACCAACTCTTGAATTGCAAAGATAATAAACTCCATGAGCCAATTGATAGTACCAATGGTACTCAATACACTTTCACTTCTATAGATACCATCGATCAACGTTTCATGATTACCCTTCTTTGAGATCCTCTGTTGTTGATGGAATAAAGTCCTCAATGTAACCATTATACTAAAAGATATTAACCTTAGGTTTAAAACTCCTAATGCAATGGAGCTTTGTTCATTTGTTGGTAAGAATTTACCAAGTGAATATTGTAATGATAACAATTTTTGCATTGGTGGATTAACCAATAATCTATCAATTTGTTCTTTTGAAATATCCAAATTGAAATTTAATGCTCTATGAGATTCTTTAAGTGTCTTCATTATAAAATTATACCTTAATGAATCATCTTTGATTAACAAAAGTTCATTTTGAACAACTGCTATCAATTCATCTGCAATTGTATTCGTATAACATGCAGAACAGAATAAATATGCAATACCAACTGCAACCAAATTATACTCTTTCATAGTCCATTGAGTAGATGAAGACATTTGTCTCTTGACAGGTGAAAAATCCAATTCTCCATTGATCAATGCAACAAATCCTGTCATTGAAGGACATATAGAAATTGAATCCAATATTGAATCTTGATTCAATTCCATCCCATGGGGGACTTGAAACATATAACCAACGTCTAATAATGAACTGATTGAATTTGTTGAAGGACTGTGTAATTTTAAATTCTTTCTAGAACGGACTTGAACTTTACCAGTCTTTGTTGTTATCAAGATATAAAAATCAAAATTTGTTAATGAAATGTCCAATATTTCATCATCTTTTATAGAATCTTCTGCAGTAAGAACAATATTTGGATATGCCTTGACGTTATTACTTGATGATGTATCATTACCATTGATCGATTCATTTGATGGTTTAAAACTCATGTTCTTAATCTCTGTTGAAATTTGATATTTCTGTATCAAAGTATTACTCTTTGGAACTTCATCCTTATCAGATTTAACACCTATTTTAGTAGTTCCAGGACCTATAAATGTCATCAAAAGATCCAATTCGGTATCGAGTGAGAAATTTGGACTTATAATCTCCACTCTATCGAGATACAAAGGTAATCCATTTGAGCCAATTTTGTTCAATCTTTCCATTATTAATTTTTCAACTTTAAAAGATGGTAAACAAGTCTTTAAATTCCAATTCACAGCTAGTTTATAAACCCTTAAAGACTGATCATTTTGTGAATATGTCGATACAATTACCGAACCATCCCTAAGAAATCCAATGCTGGCCTTATCGATCCAATTGTTGGATCCATCTTCAAGATCAATCTTAAGCTTCTTAAAATCTATTCCTTGGCCTTGATAATAGAAATTCAACGACCCATCTCTTCTCATGATAAAACAACCGGCTTTACCATTAGGATGTACAAATCCACATGGTTTATACTGATGTACCGAATAGTTATGATTTATACCATCAGATGACAATAAAGCCGGTGTATTTGCAATCACCGGTTTATCGACATTGATCCATTTGAATGCAATACATTTGAGTAAACTATCCGACGAATCGCATTTACCTAAATCATCCTGATAAAGAATCTCAATATCTTCAAAACATGTTAGATGATGAGAAGTACTCGTCTTCACTATACCGGTACCCAAGATTGAAACGTTACCAACCTGATCAACAACGATCAGGTCAGTCCCTGAAGGTGCCCAAGATACAACTTGGATCGGTTTCGGTAACTGTTGTGAAGGTGTTTTGATCTCATACGTTCTCTTTGGTGAAAGTCTCCATGATTGGCCCTTGAGAGATTCCAATTTGGATATCGAAAGATTTGTTGATTGTGTATGGTCCGAATATGCGATGAATCCATTTCTTGACCATCCGATTTGACTGTTGATCAGTTGCTGTTAGTACGTATGATCTGGTATATTGACTGATTAATAGACTTACTGTGAAGATTTGTCCAATCTTAGTACATCTCTCGGTACAGACATTGAGGCGGATACTGTCATTGTGGGAAGTATGTGTGCTGAGTCTAAACGTTTGTTGATGTGCTATAATTATATTAACTCGTTACTGAAGCTAGTCTGTAAGCGCCCTGTGTTGATTGTAGTATTACTGATGGACGTAGAAGTAGGTAATTTGGTTTAGATATGTTGCTAGCTAAAAGCTAAAAGTGGTGAATTGATGCAATGCACAATCAATAAAAAATACGCTGTTATTACGAGGGCAAATAAGTCACATGACGATCGTACGGAAACCAGAGCTGAAAATATAAATACAGTCACGTGATGTTTGCCGTTAACGCTTCTAATGATCAAGCTTTTCGGATTTATCAAAATGTTGTCTAAGCTAAGGTTCTTTTTAACATTTCGGGAATAACCATTTTAGGACAAGACAGTTATCTCTTAAAGTTTAGTACGTCGATGATCAATATGACAAGATTGTGTCAAATGGGATTAGCCTATAAACGCTAGTGACAGATAATGACGTAGGTGGATAAATGTAACACATTTTGAGTAAGATCAGATCATCTAAAAGCTGTCAAATGGAATATATGCTATAATTGCAGATCAATTACAAGATTCTTATCTATTGTTCATTATAGTAGCTCTCATTCTAAGCATCATAATGGCCTGGGCTATAAAAAGTATTCTAATCGGTATAACATTGATATGGTCAGCTTTTAACAGTCAGTTTATGCAATTTTTGCCGGCGAAAGCTTTGTTTTTCACCGCGGGTTTCTGCAGAAGTTTGAATGATCATGAGAAAAGATAAATGTTTGGAGGTCGCGGATGTCGACGAGGTGGCATACGTCGCGGTAGCTGCACGAGGATCAATTGGAAAGCGTGATATAACAACTATATTTCCGTGAAAGAACTTCGGAATTTCCATTGCTATACGCTTATAATATCAGCTAGAACGTCGACATAGTTCTTTGTTTTTCTTCAGACAATGGTGGATCATGTGAAAAATTATTACATCACACGTACGTACACTCCGGCTAAATCCTGCCTAATTAGGCTATAAATTTTGTAAGGCTTGCTCGACGAGGTCAAACTCATCGGCCAAACCCCAAAGATTATAATCAACATTGCATGAGAACAATTGCTTTAATGTTAGACTTGAAGGATACCTGTATTTATAGGAAGTTGAGCTCTGTCACACTGACATTCATATTTCAACGTGATCTAATTCAAGGAGCCTGACGCGGTTAATATACTAGGGCATCGTAGTTTTCATGAATTACTACTAGCATTCTTCGAACTGTGATCAGATTAACAGTAGGGACATGACCCGCCTCTATTATATCTGGGGATCAATATACTAGAATCCTTATCTCAATTGACGTCCAAGATGATTGCATGTGATTGAACAATATTAACGTATAACAATTAGCTAATCTTACTGTCATTGTCCATGAGCATCTAAAATTATTTCTACATGGAGTAGCTCAAAACACCCAATTTTCATTGATACAGCATAACGTTTGCAGCTGCAATTACGTATAGCGGATTTTTTTTCCGGTGGACAATATTAGTGAACACTAGCTTTTACTAGAAGACGTCTACCAGCTAGTGGTAATCATCTATATACGGGCATTGGGTATCAATTAATGTACTATCGTATCAATTGAACTACTATTGGGGCCAGTAATGATGTCGACAGTTGTAATAAGATCATTATTGTCTTGAGAGATCGACAGTACTAGTCATTATTGTAGTCGGAATAACACAATATCAGACCTAGGTAACTAATATAATCTTCACTGAAATACCGGTGCGGCGACTGGTTAATGCTGTAGTAGTGATCATGACGTTATTGATACTCCATGTGCATACTAGTTATCATATTATAATCCGTGTGGAGTACATAATAATTGGCTTTCAACTTTAATGTTAAAACACCATAGAAAGGTGTTGACGACGCAAGTTAAGCTTTCAACAAGTTATAAGCGGCCCCCGCTAGTTTCAGCCTAACCGAGATCAATCTAACACCAATTGACATCATTACTGACCATACAAGCTGGTGAACTATGTGTACGTATACATAGAAACTGTGGGATTGATAGAGATGATCATAGATCACTAATCGTTGAATCAAGATTTAGATCCAATTATATTTACACAAACCTGTGACCTTTTGAACTTTATGCCCTGTGATCTAAAGCAGGCCACGCGGCCACTCCAGTAGGTAAAACTGCTCATGCATGACGCTGAACGGTTTGAGTTAGTACGTTAATTGTTGTTGCTCTGCACGGGCAGGCCGTGAGGTGAAAAATTATTGGAAAATATCAGTGGGGGAGAGAGTACTGATGGCCATCGGATTTAGCATATTCCGTTTAGCTATAGACCTGAACAGTATGAGGTTAAAAGAATCTATACAACACATCAGTTGCAGACATTGAACTTCAACAGTACTGAATCATCAGATACAACCACCGAGATTCAAGCACAACGTTGAATAACCGTGTGTGTACTGTGTTTCTATTGTTGAGTTCGGCGTTGTACATCCTCCAGCTAACAAGACGCAGGCCAGCGAAAAAGAAAAGGAACAGTCGAAGCAGCAGCTCCCCATCCCTTCTATAAGTGGGCCTCATAGAAAGAGCGGTACACGCACACCGGAGTTCACACCATCGACGTGGGCGCCCGTTTCTTTTTGCTGGGCGGTTTTAATCTCTGGCCAATCACAGTGGCCGCCGGTTGCGGTGAGTTGGGTTTAAAACCGGTTAGCTCACAATTGGAGCTAGCGGTTTGCAGCTAGTGTAAGTACTACGTCGTAATAATTAGTCGACGACGGACGACGTTGTGCATATGGCGATAGATCACAGACGTAATATAAAAGGGATCCTTGATCTTTTCAATTTATGAATTGTTCACCTGAGACACACCTTTCTTCTCTTTTCCCCTCAAGCTTTTAACTAAGTATACACAACAAGACTTAAATCATCTACACAATGGTCCAACCATCAGAGCCAGAATTCGAACAAGCCCTTAACGAAGTTTACTCAACTTTGAAGGCCTCATCCCTCTTTGAGAAGGAGCCAAAGTACGAGAAGGTTCTCGACGTTGTCCAAATCCCAGAGCGTATCATCCAATTCAGAGTTGTCTGGGAGAATGACAAGCATGAGCTTGAGGTTAACAGAGGTTACAGAGTTCAATTCAACTCTGCCCTTGGTCCATACAAGGGTGGTCTTAGATTCCACCCAACCGTCAACTTATCCATCCTTAAGTTCTTGGGTTTTGAGCAAATCTTCAAGAATGCTCTTACCGGTTTGAGCATTGGTGGTGGTAAAGGTGGTTCCGACTTCAATCCAAAGGGTAGATCCAACAACGAGATCAGAAGATTCTGTTACTCCTTCATGAGAGAGTTGTCCAGACACATTGGCCAAGACACCGATGTCCCAGCTGGTGACATCAACGTTGGTGGTCGTGAGATTGGTTACTTGTTTGGTGCTTACAAGCAAATTAGAAACTCATGGGAAGGTGTCTTGACCGGTAAGGGTTTGACCTGGGGTGGTTCTTTGATCAGACCAGAGGCTACTGGTTACGGTCTTGTCTACTACACCGAGCAACAAATCAAATACGCCACCAAGGGTAAGGAGGACTTCACTGGTAAGAGAGTTGCCATCTCCGGTTCTGGTAACGTTGCCCAATACGCTGCCTTGAAGGTTATCGAGCTCGGTGGTATTGTTGTTTCTCTCTCCGACTCCAAGGGTGCCATCATCTCCGAGACTGGTATCACCAAGGAGCAAATCTCTGCCATCGGTGCTGGTAAGCTTGTCTTCAAGTCCCTTGAGGAGTTGACCAAGGAGGCTTCTGCTTTCTCTTCTTCCCCAGTTAAGTACATTGCCGGTGCTAGACCATGGATCCACGTTGGTCAAGTTGACGTTGCCTTGCCATGTGCTACTCAAAACGAGGTTTCCGGTGATGAGGCTAAGGCTCTTGTTGCTGCTGGTGTTAAGTACGTTGCCGAGGGTTCCAACATGGGTTCTACCCAAGAGGCTATCGATGTCTTTGAAGGTGAACGTTTGTCCACCAAGTCCGCTTCTGCCCCAGCCGTCTGGTACGGTCCAGGTAAGGCTTCTAACGCTGGTGGTGTCCTTGTCTCTGCCTTGGAGATGGGTCAAAACTCTCAAAGATTGCAATGGACCTCTGAGCAAGTTGACTCTGAGTTGCACAAGAGAATGATTGAGCTTTTCAACCAATCCATCAAGTATGCTACTGAGTATTCCAAGGAGTCCAACAAGGAGGCTCTTCCATCTTTGGTTATGGGAGCTAACTTGGCTGGTTTCGTCAAGGTTGCCGATGCCATGTTTGACCACGGTGATGTCTTCTAAATCATCTGATGATTATGATAAGGTATCTGTATAAAGATTTTAACGACAGTTTCAATGATTATTTTTTTAAAAGAATTCATAGTTGTAGTATTATATTAGACTAACTAATGGTTGTATGAGACATTGTTGTATGACCCATCATTCCTGCTATAAAAGTTAAACCAGTGATGGATATTGCAGCAAGTGTTAGACTAACTGTGAATATACCAATGTATCTCAACACATTTATCTTTAAACCAATGACTATGAATAACAGAAAGATTAAAGTTGTTATACCGATAAACAACAATACTGATTCAAAAGTTGTTGTTATTTCATTTGAAACGTATAGCAACGTACGTATCAATGGATTATTCTCCAACAATTGAGTGATATCTGTCATTAATTCTCTTGCATCCTTAATATCCATCGATATCGAATCAACGTGTTCATCCATAGAATTCAAAGATTCGTTAAGAGATTTAGCAGATTTCGTACTATCGTATAGATTATCGTTCAATTCGTTGTGTAGTTTAAAAGTCTTTAGAGTTAATTGATCAATATCCATGATTCGTTGTCTTGTAGAATCCATTGATTGAACTATTAACAAATCTCGTTCTTCCAAATCAGATAGAAATTTCAACTTGAGGAAATCCAATTGTGATGATAGTTCTAGATCCAATGTATTAAACATCTGAAATATCCCCAATTCAACGGATTCAGTCTGTTCTTTAGCAAGATGCGTAACGTTAAGACTCATCTCAGACATCTTTGTTATCTGTGTAGTGATAAAATCCCACATCATAGTCAGTTGATCCTGTGACGCTTCAGCGTTCTGTTGAACCGTTGTCATGAATTCTTTCACTTTGTTGAACGAAGATTGTGATTCCCTTTGAAACTGTTCACTCATCTTTACATAATCCTGTAAACAGTCAAACACTTTACCATAATGTTCAGTGACATCTAAAAACATGTTCCATATCTCATCTTTCTCATAAGGTAAACTCTCTTGGAAACAGATATCACCAATGGATCTATAATACCCGCTATAACTGGTCCACCATTGTCCACGTTGTTCCAATGATTTGATACAATTTGAATAATCCACAGAATCAGAACCAAAGAAATGTCCACCACGGGTATGACACTCTAGGGGATATTCGATCTGTGCAACTTCAAACTCACAGATTGATAGTTTTGCAGCTGTTATGGATCGAAGTTTGGGATCTAGATCATTAGGTTTCTTAAGACATTGAGAAAGAATCGGAGTTATTGCACCCTTTATACACGAAGTGTCATATTCTGGTTGTTGATCGAACAACGTGATCTCTCTGTGATGTTCTGTGAGGTTTCTATAACGCTGTAGGATATCGGAGATTGTGTATTCGTCATCCTTGGATAAAGTCTGTTGAAACCCTCCAAAGAGTGAACATTGGACCAGTGTTGGAGCGAGTGTTATCACCGGAATAAGCACTGAAATAAGCATTTTTGTGATAGTACTAACACAGCCAGAACGGGGCAAAAGCTAACATGGCAAAAGTCAGATTACCAGCCAGTGGTCATATACTCCTTTTATAGCACATGGAGATGTTAAAAAAATTGCCGTTCAAGGGTAACTTCTCGTCTAAGGTGAGCCATCACATTTGTTTCATGTTGGTCTTATAGTTAAAGGACGGAACAAAAGAAGTTCGCGTGTATAATGCGGGTTGTTAATGCTGAGCAAATTTCCTACCTGTCGAGTATAAATTGACGCTGTCTGCCATCTGAAGTTTACAACTGTTTTGTAGACTGTTCCAGCAGAAGTGTTGGTGTTGTGGAACGGATACCAAGACAAAGCAAGAAGGTTTAAAGCAAGAAGGTTCTTCGAGGCAGTTGAACGGTGAATATTACCGGGAAACGCGCCAAATTGTTTATGATGCCACTTCGCTAATCGAAAAAACAGCACACGCGGAATGGTCGAAAAAGGTGCCAAAGCTCATGGAAATCCACCCGAACAGACAACGTCTACCAAAGACTGGCACACCAGCTAACCATTGGATCACACAACCATCTACACACATAACAGACAATGGCCCGGCTTAGTCATAGAGGACCGTTCGTGTCCCTTGTCCCACACCTCAAGACACTGCTTCTGGTGATCACGGTTCTATCGTCAACGCTCCCGTTAGGCGTTCTTGCCGAAGAAATGGTGATGGAAGGTGATGATTTGGAACGTCCAAACATCACCAACGCAGCATCGAAATCGTTCCACTGGCTCTTGGCTCTATTCCTCCAGTTAATCGTTCCATCGATTTCCACCGTGCTCGTCCTGTCAGAGAGATTACACGCTGCAATGCTCTTCCAAGTCGTCTCTGCCGGTTATGCGCTCTTTGATATCATCTTTCTTTCTTTCCCTGATAACAACGGCGTTGAAAACAGAACCTCAAAGGGAACAGCAGTGACCTTTGTCCTTATAAGTGCAGTCACTGTGTTCTTTGCACTGATCCATTCCGGTTCAAAGTTCTTTACGGACTCAAAAACAGTGATGGGCCCAGTCTCTAGAATGAGCGAAAGAACAGTGAGGATCTTACACAGAACTCTCAGTATCCTAACGACGCTTATCGGATGGGTCCGTGTTTGTATGGCTCCAGTGGCAATGTTTGGATTCTGTAGAGATAACCATACCGGACAATGTATTGCTCATGGAATCATGGGATCCGCATTCATCGGTTACGGATTCATCTATGTTATGGTGTTGGTCTTGCCATATTTTAGAGAATCATCACATCCAAGATCACAAGAGTTTTATGACTCCACCGTAATGATGGCATGGGGAGTGGTGAACACTTTTACAGAACATCGTTGGGGTCGTGAACCATGGGGTCATGGAGATTATCAACATACTGCAATGGGAATCATCTGGTGGTGTGGAGGTCTATTGGGAATCTATCTATCCCGTGGTGGACGTCGTAGTTTCATGCCTGCAATGTTGTTGATCTACACCGGTTGGGCAATGTCTGAACACGTTCAGAAGTTACAGATTAGTACAAAAGTGCACAATATGTTTGGTTTGGTGCTCATGACCGGTGGTGCAATGAGAATCATGGAGATTTCATTCTTGTTGAGAGATGAAAGAAGTATCCCCGGTAAGATCAACTCTTTCCAATACCTTCCATCCTTCTGTCTTATAGAAGCTGGTGTATTATTCATGGCTGCAAATGAGGAACAATTGCATCTTGTCTTAGAGTTAAAGGCAGATCATAGTTCTTATGTATTGGTGGCAACAGGTGCAGCATTTATGATCAACTTATGGATGTTGTTGCTATTAGAACTTTATCAAAAACTTACAATTACATCAAAATTGGATTTATCAAGTTATTCAGCCATTGAAAGAAATAACAATGGTGAAGCCTCAGACTTTGAACTGGATGATTTGGAAGAGTAACCATATCACAGATCAACAGCTTATACAATGTCTTACACAAACTACACACAAAATGACAACATTCTATGACAACATTCTATGACTCTTTATGTATATTATTAAACTATTATTTTGTAATCAACTATTAACTGAATGTGATATCTTATTTTGTATTCCCTTCATTGATACGATCGTCTTCTAACTCATCATCTTCATCCTCAGTATCAATCTCAAAACTATCATCTCTTCTTTGAACATGAGCATTGGTATCATCACGACTATTGTTTAGCCTTGTATCTCCACTTGTATTCAAATCTGAAGAATCTGCTTCATCGATATTATCAAGTCTATTATTAGTAGAGCTTTCTAAATCGAAAAGACTAGTTTCATCTTCTGAATCTGTATCATCTGGTCTAATGATATCAAATTCATATTGTTCACGTCTTCTTCTCAATACACGAGAACTGGAGATGTTATAAAAGATCAATAATGCAATGAATCCAATGATTATCAACAAAAGGAAATATTCTGCATAATGAGCTTTTGTATTGGAATATTTACCTTGTTCTGTATTATGTTTTGACTCATCTGATGTGCTTGTTGGTATGCTGTTTGTAGCTGTTGTTATTGTTGCCGTTGATGTTGAAGAGAGAGATGCCATAGAAGAAGATCCAAATGAAGTGACACTCGATTGAATTGAAGAAAATATTGACGAAGAAATCATACTCGAGATTATAGCTTTATCTTCATTCTCATCATAATCTCTCTTTTGACCAAAGAAAGTTAAACTAAAATCTCTCAAGTTCACTTTATTATTAACATCAAAGTTCTTAACAACAACTTTCCATTTCCCCTGTGGGGTTTTATCACCCCAATGTGCAACAGACATAAAAGTCCAATCTTGGAATCCATCTCTTGATTTATCCCTTGGTCTTACAACACCAAGGTTTGAAACTATACCATTTGGTGCAACCAAATCTATTGATACTTGACCTCTTATCGTTGTGGCCATGTTAAGATGAAGTTGAACGTGTTCCAAATTTTTGAAATCTTTTAGACCTGTTATATCAAATTCATGTGTATACTCTTTCAATACACCTTCATTAGCTTCAAAAACAGGTGTTGTCTCATTGACTTGTTCATTAACCGTTGTCCAGTTTTTACTTAACTCAACTATTTGATATGCATCCAATTTACCATAACCATAAGTATGTGAATATTTCTTACCCATTGAAGAATCCTGATACGAACCATCTTGTTCATTTACAGGTATAGATGACAATATCGTTAGATATTGCATATCTCTCCAAGTTAAATTTGGATTAGCCTCCAATACCAATGTATATATTCCAGCTGCTAATGGAGCGGCAGCCGATGTTCCACCGTGGTTATCTGAACATGAATCATGGATATCCGTTGAATGTATATGTTCACCTGATCCGGAACTATACGTCACAACAAGCACAGCGGAACAGCCTTCTGAATAAGGAGGATGTAGACCCTTATGATCGATAGCACCAACGGTTATTGAATATATACTGTTTGTATAACCGTCAAAGTTACAACTATCTCCACGCATTCCACCGTTACCTGATGCGAATACATAGATGGCACCTTTACCTTTTCTTCCTTCGTCAACACCTCTCTTGATGGCTTTTTTAACCAATGCATCTGGTGCTTGCATCGATTTACCATCATCTGGCGGACCCCAAGAACAAGAGTAAATGTCATTTGTCTCTAGGCCATAGACCAATGATGCAGCTTCTTCCTCTTGTGTAATTTCTCCAGAGAGGATTCTGATACCAGAGACTTTTGAGTTGAAGGCAACTCCTAATCCACAAACGTCGTTCTTAACAGCTGCAATCTCACCAGCACATCTTGTTCCATGATAATCATCTCTTAGTGTTGGTTTTGGTAGGTTTTGGTTTGCATTGAAATCCCATGAACCTTCTTTACAAAAATTCTCTTTCAGATCCGGATGATCATAGTCCAAACCATCATCTATAAGAGCTGCAACGACTCCATGACCCGTTATATTCTGTGACCAAACACCGGTGACGTTTATATCGTTTCCTGGGAATAAAGGATTTATCAAATGCCATTGAGTTTGGAATTCAGGGTCCGATATATCAAACTGTCTCTTAGCGTCGATGATGACATTCATCGATGAGTCCATCGGAGGGTCAGGATGAGCATCTGATATCGGTATTGGTGCTCTTTTGATCAACTGTCTTGGGATCAACCGATGTATTGATCTTATACTGCTATCACCATTGTTTATTAGTGGTTCATATACAAGGTCTCTCTTATCGTTATTGTTCTTTGGAGACGAAATGACATAGTGTCCTGGATTACCTCTGGCCTCGTGTTCATACCGCCACTGTGGGTTTTGCTCTAGGACGCCATCTAACTGCTCTGAATCATCGAGCTCTATGGCAAAGTAATCTCTTGAGTCGTGGTCTTTCTTTTGCGGCGGTTGTGAGGAAGAAGACAGCGACGCTGCTGAGGAGCCCACGGTTAGCAGTACGGAGAGAAGCGGGAGCAGCCTCATGCTCTGTGTGTTGTTGGTGTTGTTGTTGGTAAGCCCAGCTTGCGGGTGGTGGAGTTGTAGTTTGACGATGCTGTGTGCTTTGTTGGTATGTCAAAGTTGGGACGTTTATATACAGAATTATTAACACTTTGTTTTAAAGTGTGGGCGCGCGTTTTAACTATGCGAGCCTCATAACAAACGACAATTTCTTTTATTCTGGCAGCGTTGAATCGGTCATATAACAGAAGAGAACATAACACAACAGAGAAGTGATTAGCAGTAAGAGAACATAAGCAAACGATGTCAGAGTCAGAACTCAGTAGCGTGGAAGCTTCAGATGGCTACGTATCCCAGGATATTTCCGAAGAAGAGGTATTTGATGCCGAGTCCGATATGGAAGATGGAGAAGAAACGCCATACCAAGAAGCTGATAACTACGAATATGAGGATGAAGATAACTATGAAGTTGAAGAAGAAGAAGATGAAGATAGTTATGAAGATGAAGATGAAGAACCGATAAAGACCGGTAAGAAACTGAATGTGAAGTTTAAGATATCGTCAAAGGGTGGTAATAAATCTAGTAAAACAACTGAAAAACCAAGGGTTGTTGCATCTTCTTATAAGAATAGCATTGATAGCAGTACAAAGGGTGATAATAAGAAGAAGACGTCAGCTATTAGCAGAGTTAAAGAAAGTGCTAAGGGAAAAGCAAAAGTTAAAAATAAAGTCAAATCAAAAGTTAGCACAAAGGCAAAGATTACAAAAGAATCTATACACCCAAAGAGATCAAGTGGTCGTGTTAAGAGGACAACAAATTATTCAGAGATTGCAGATGAGTTTGAAGATGATATTGAAGATGAAATTGATAACCATGATAATAAACCAATCATTGATAATGAGAATTCATCAGATGAAGATACTATAATTACACCATCTTTATACGATGAAGGATTAAGTGAAGATGAAGAGATATCAACACCTGATATCTCAAGGATGACAGAGAGACAAAGATCCAAACTATTACAGAGTGAACAAGATAATGATAATGATATTGAAATGAGTACGGATGATAATATGAGTGAATCGATTCATAATTATAACCATATACCAGAATTTGAAGATCCTAAGTTAATAGCATTAAGTAATTCTGTTAATAAGAGAAAGATATTAACAGAAGAAGAGAATCAATTGAGAAAAGCTGAAATTGCAAGAAAGAGGAAAAATCTAACGGAGAAGAAATTAGAAGAAGAGAAACAAGATACCATAAATAAGTTGTTAAAAAGACGTGCTGGTAAAGCTAGTTCTGCTCAATTCCAAGCAGATGATGAACTCGATAACAATTCAAAGAAGGATAGACTAAGAAGACCATATTTGGAGCATAAGGCGCTGTTCACATGGGTCTCCAACAAAGATGGTTCATTGAAGCTCAGAGTCCCAAAACCTTTGGTATAAACTCAAATTGATAACAATACGATGGTGTTTTATATTGACTCTTTAGCCATGTAGCCACAGTATACACTGAACTACTGATAGCCCATGTCTAGTATGATGATGGTGTCCGGGTGTGGTATATGTATATTTTCAGACATGCGCGTTAATTGTATATGAAAAACAGGAAAGGTTGAACCCCTACGATGTTGCAATTTGTTAGATGTTGATATTGATTAGCTGTCAATTACGTTGTTACTGTTATAATTGTACCCAGCTTATGAACACTCAGTATATGGTGTAATTTCTCACACTCTTTCTACACATCAGCATGGCACAATCACATTCGAACACGCCACGTGAGCTGGAAGTCGGCGGGGTTGGCGTTAGTGAAGATAACATGGCCAATGATCTTAACACACAGTACACCAACGTATTATCACAGAACGGACAACATATCATACCTAACGGGTCAACCAGTACAGCAGCAGCCACAGCTGCTGCCTATGCAAACCTGCAACAGAACCAAGGAAGCAACGGCAACGGTAATGGCCTAAACAGACCAGTGGTGTATTCACAGCATATGGGTGTCCAACCACAGTTCATTGGACAAGCACAACAGCAGCAACAGCAGCAACAACAACAACAACAACAGGGTTATATACCGCAGGGAATGCCTCCTCCGTCACAACAACAGATACCACAGGGTGCACAGGCGGGTATGAGCATAGCACAGCAGCAGCAGGTTGCCGCTGCACAACAGGCTGCCGCTGCACAACAGGCTGCTTTGAATGCTCGTTTTGCCAATAGCATGAAAGACAGAAGAATGGGAGGTGTTAATGGAGTTAATATGGTGAGACCGACGATGACAAGAGGAGTTATGCCCAACGGATTCAATTCGGTGTATAACAACGTTGGTAATGGTAGTGGTAGTGCTGGAGGTGTAAATGTCAACGGTAATGGTTCCAACGGTGGTGTTGGTGCTATTGCTACCGCTAATAACAGAAGACATTATGCAAATGCAGAGATTTTGAAATTTTTGGAATTCTGTGAATTGATTGGAATAAGATCAGAGTCAACAAAGAACATATTGTATTGGAAGAAGATCATCACCGAATACTTTTCAGAAGTTGGAGTCTTACGATACAGTGTGAAGAGTGGTGTTGACCTACGACAGTTTGAATTCAGTGTTCCTATAATCCCAAGGTTTTTTTTCTCCATCATACAATCCCGTGTTTCAAGAATTGAGATCCAACCTGGGATGCTTAGGTCCCAAGTGTTGGCTAATGGGTATACGTATATTGAGTCCTCAAGGTGTTGTTTCACGCATCATTATATCGATGGATCATATGTCAATATCTTTGGAACGATGAAGGGAACTTTTAATCAAAATCTTAAACTCGAATGGCTCGATTTCCAAACACATGTCTTTGTACCCGGTGTTGAATGGCCATCTTTAGAGAATATGTTGACGGATGAATCAAGGATAAACGATGTATTTGAACTGATGAAAGTGAAAAATGATGGTGGTTCGAGCAATAGCAATAGCAATGGTAATAATAGTAACAATAGAGATCCAAATAAGATATTACAAAAATTTAGATCACAGTTCCAAGTGTTTCAAAACATGTCAAGTTTTGGATTACAAGAATCTGTTATGAGAGTGATGCAAGTTTCCGATGTGATGGCCCATTTAAAATCGTTGATGCTCTATTCAATATCTTCAAATTCAACAGGTCCATTGAACGCATTGGATGAATTTGTTGCCAAATCACAGAGTAACATATCGTCTAATAACACTAATGCAAGTGTAAATAGTAATGCTAATACACCGAATGGTGTGTCTAATGGATTCAATTCAAAAGATCTTGATATGAAACAACATTTGCATAATAACAACAACAACAATGGAAACGGTAATAAGAAGAAGACGATGAATTCTAATGCTTCAAGTATCCATGATTCACCAAAGGATAGCTCCAAATCACCAGTTCAAATGACAACGAATAACAGATCAACTGGGACGACAACGACCATATCAGGGACATCATCATCGGTAACAGCAAATGGAGGCAAATCCAACACAGTGGTACCCAATCTCGATATGTCACAATCGACATTGACAAAGAGAAGAAGGAAAAGCACGATTGGAGAATTGAGTCCAAAGAGCGTGCTAACAGAGCACAGTCCAAAGGCTACGAAGAAGCAAAAGCCGTCTGGTAAGAGATAGTTTTATTTCTCTTTTCGATGGTTCCGGTTGATGTTAAAACAGATATCTATTGTTGTTAGCCCAACCCGCGCACTCCTAGTTAGTTAAGTAGGCACGCTAAATATTAAGATCGACACTGCTCATGCAGGCCCAGAACAATAAATTTGTAGGGGTGAAGTACATCCCAGCTATGACGTCATATTAGGATAACTAGATATTTATAACAGCGCCTTATATAAAACTTTCCTGTCCGAACTTTGAAATCGACTGGGTGAACCTAAATGCATATTGCCTTTACAGTTGTTTATCGAGCCATGGGATATATTTAACCGCGGGGCTCCAGCTGCTGCTAATTACTGGCGGTGGGCAGTAGTTCATCGACTACAGCATGACAGTTAGAGCTTAGAGACCTCGCTCTCCACTCCATCCAGGCGTAGGCTTCGGACGTCGACAACTCGGAAAAAAAAAAAATAAAAAAGCGCCCACACTCAGCGTCAAAAAGAAACATTTTTACAGCTCATGCGTATTTAACCACGGACGGTACGCGCCGCATTCCCACACATTAATTTTTGTATAGCGGTTTGCAACTCTGGGTCCTTTTGGATATATATTAATAATTTGTAGGGGAATCATCATAGAACAAATACATCACGGGATATTTGGCCAATCAGCTAGAATCATAACGCACTTGCTGGCAGAAATAAAGCTACGGACGAACTACAACGAGGTCCACTGACTTACGTTATCAGAACTACTGTCGTACTGCACTATCCTAGAATACAGCAAAATAGTGCTTCTACTGTCGAAGTTGTCGTTGTTGTTTGATAATACACCACAGGACCACACACACGTATAACCAGAACCACCACTACGACTACCACTACGTCTACCACCACAAACACTACATAGTGGTACACTTTCTTCACTTATACCATCGCTATTAATTGACAATTGACAATTCAACGGGCACTATACTCAACTGGATCGGCCACTCATATCACCGATACTACCAATACCACTAATAACAATAATAATAATATACACATAACATAGAGGAACATATTATACCACAGATCACATAACATAACATAATACATCACATAACACATCACACACATCAACAAAATGGATTCAATCGACTGGAATATCTTTGACGAGCTTGTGCTAATGGATGAAGATGAACCAGGTTTTTCTAAATCGTTGATCCAAACGTTTAAAGAACAAGCATTACAAACTTTCCAATATATTGAATTGGAACTTTCACAACCATCACCAAATTTGATAAAGCTTTCACAATATGGACATTTCTTAAAAGGTTCAGCTGCAAGTCTTGGACTTTTCAAGATTCAAGAACAATGTGAAAGAATTCAAAATTATGGATTAGAAAAAGATTTCGATGAATTGGTACATAATAGAAGTTGGACAATGGCCATTAAAGAGGCATTGGACAAGGCAAGAGAGGAGTTTGACATTGCAAGAATCCAACTGAGTGATTTCTATAAAGAGCAGTTGTGAAAGTAACATAGTTGAATAATAACGTTGTCGTCTATAATGGATATAATTACACGTTTAGAGACACATTACTATAAATATAAATATTGGTTAGTCATCTGATTCTGATGCATCTTCACCCAATCCTAAATGTTGCACCGTATCTAGAAACTTGATATCCTTGATCTCCTTTGGTAGATAGATCTGCCTTGGTATGAGTTTCCCATCTTTAAAATTTGGATTATACCTATAACCTTCACTATATCCTAATTCTTTCATCATCTTAGTTGGTGCATTTCTTAAATGCATAGGGATCTCAAATTGTTTAGAATTTTGTACAAACTGTTTCACTTTATTCCATGCTCTATAAATCTTAACACTCTTTGGTGCCATTGCAAATTTAACAGTACATTGAACAAGTGATAAATCACATTCTGGTAATCCTAATTTTGTAACCGTGTCATAAGTTGATAAGGCAAATGGTAAGCATGATTCATCCATCATTCCAATATCTTCACTTGCAATCCTTATCAATCGACGTGCAATGTACAAGGGATCTTCTCCATTTTCAAGCATTAATGCCAAGTAATATAACGATGCATCTGCATCTGAACCTCTTATACTCTTATGAAATGCACTTATTGAATCGTAATGGAAATCTCCAGTTTGATCATAGAGTTTATGACTCTTTGATATCATAGGTTTTAAGATCTCCAAAGTTATTGGTTTTGTTGATGATTCGTT
Organism: Williopsis lachancei; assembly: GCA_030567175.1. Lineage (NCBI taxonomy): Eukaryota > Fungi > Ascomycota > Saccharomycetes > Phaffomycetales > Wickerhamomycetaceae > Williopsis > Williopsis lachancei. The sequence goes on from JAJLRR010000043.1 coordinate 72,271, forward strand.
ATCACTAAATTTTGAATTTATCAATTCTAATATCGATATTACTAATCTTGAATCACCATTTGACATTGATGCAACAAAATCAATTGAATCTTTTGTCAATTGTAAAAAACCTGTTGTATGAAGTATCAATTTTCTAACTTTGTTGATGTATAACAAAGTTCTATGTATAACTTTATACAATTCTTCATTCGTTAAAGGGAAAAGTTGGAAAACTTTACATCTGGATAACAACGAATTGTTTAATTTGAAACTTGGATTTTCACTCGTTGATCCAATCAATACAATATCACCACTTTCAACAAACGATAAGAAATAATCCTGTTGAGATTTATTAAACCTATGGATCTCATCCATGAATATCAAAGGTCTTCTATTGGTCAATTTAGACTCCTTAACATTCAACTCAATTATTTTTTTCAAATCTTGTAATCCATGAACAGTTGCATTCATCTCAATGAATTTATACTGTTTTTGAAGATGTTTACCAATGATTCTTGCAATTGTAGTCTTACCTGTCCCTGGTGTTCCATATAGGATCATCGATGGTAGATAGACAGTTTCACTTGGACCACTGGTTAAAAACCCTCTGATTAGACCATTGGGACCAACTAGGTGCTCTTGTCCTATGTAATCATCCAAAGTTGTTGGTCTTAGACGTTCACTGAGAGGCAGATGTATCGATTTCTTCAAAAGCCTGATTTCTTCTTCTCTGTTGGGTATTTTTGATGGTGTCTTTGAGGGTGTTGTATTGGCCTTTGTAGAAGGAGGTGTAGATAACGTGGTTGTGGGCGTTGGTGGCATTGATGTAGTAGAGCTTATCTTTGGTTTCTGATTGTTCTTACCGCCCATGTTGAGAATCTTGGTGACATTTGAAGTAGTCGGTAGCTTGACTTTTTTATCAATGTGGTCATTGGTATTATTGGTGGTTGTATCTTTGATTCTACGCTTCTGCTCGTTCGTATCATTTTTAATCTCTTTATCATCATCATCACTATCGCCATCCAGATCGATAACCTCAGGCTTCATGCTTCTCGGGCTCTTAGATGATTCACATATATCCAGATGGTCATTTATCCGGTCCACTGGGACACTTTCAGAGCAAATTGGACATTCAACCATGTTTTTATTTATTAGCCGCTGCGACGTACTGTATGAGATCTCTGCATTATCAGCTTATTGTTTACATCAATTGATCTAAGAAAACTACATAATTTTTTAGCTGAACAATCGCGTAAAAATATCAAAATTTCTTAACCGTGTCATATATAATAGAATTTTCAATTACTAAGTCATTATGTCAGCAAAAATACTATTGCTCAGTAAATGATCAAGATGGATGATCAATGACTATTACATCATTCGCTATTCATAATCTTTGCCAAATCACCCAACGAGTTCAAAATAAAGTCAGGGACACCAGATTCCAAGGCATTTGCTTCAGATTCAATACCTGTCAATACCAACAGGGTTTGCAATTGACCATCTTTACCAAATTTCATATCGGTGTTCAATCTATCACCAATCATCAAACAACGAGATCTATCAAGTTTCTTATCTTCAACAATGGTATCAAGCATAACTTGAGATGGCTTACCACAGGCAATTGGAGTTCTTCCAGAGGCATAAGCCAAAGATTCTATACAAGAACCTGCCCCTGGTAAGATCAATCCCTTTTGTGGGAAAGTAGAGTCGATATTTGTTGCAATGAAGGGTAAACCTTCACGAAGGTATTGTAACGTTATAGCTTGTCTATGGTAGTTGACACCTGTATCTAAACCTGCAACAACTGCTTTAACCTTTGGATCTATTGGTAAGAATGGAGTCTCTTTAGCGCTAAACTTGACATCCAATCTTGGATCAGGTCCTCCAATAGCGTTATAACCCAATTCTTTCAACTCATCCATGATACCTGATTCTCCAAATACCCAAATTTTGGTATCATCATCATTGGTCTTCAATTTTAAGAAATCTTTGACATAAAGAGAAGCAGCATATGCAGAACCAAATACTTCTTCCTTTGTAGCGTTATAACCAAATTTGGCAAATTTATGTGTATATGTGTCTCTTGATTTGGTTGAGTTGTTTGTTACGAATATAATCTGTTTACCAATACTCTTTAAATATTTGAGTGAATCAACAGCACCTGGGATTTCATGGTCTCCTAACCAAATGACACCATCACAATCGAAGATGAAAGTATCTACCGAGTCTATGATCTTTTGGAGTTGTTGCTTCTGTGTAACTTTGACTGTCATTTGCTGTTCTGTTCTCTATAAGTCTATATGTCTATTGACCTGTCTGTTTAATGGGTCATGTACACAAGTTATGGATTTAAAATTCGGAAGTCCATCAACCGCGCATTTATATATTTGGGCCGCTTAATATATTCCACTCGTCAGCTGAGTGCAAAAAATATTTATGGATTTTGTGATTATGTCAGTAATGATGTCAGCAATATTACATAATCAAAAAAGTGTGAACTTGCAATTATTATCACAGTTATAACATTCAAGGAGTCAGTTGTATGGCCTTACAATTCTTGTATAACAGGAGATCAACATCAGAATCAACACACAATGCAAGATCTACCACCAGTACAAGGCTATTCACCTGTCCAATGGAAACGTCATCTTCCTTCGAGAGGATTCACTCCAAAGGTTTTTTTCCTTATCTTTAGTGGAGTTCTTGGTTATGGTTGGTATAAGGCCATTGGTGGTATTCGTGAACGTCGTGAACTTACAAGAGAAAAGATGTGGTCAAGAATCCATATCACACCTCTGTTACAAGCAGAAGAAGATAGATCCACTGTTAGAAGAGTGTTTGCCGAAAAGGAGCGTACGAAGAAACTACTCGGTGACGAAGCTGATGAATCAGCTCTGATTGATACTGGATTTAGAGCACCAGCTTTCCACTGGGTCGGAAAGTAGTGAGCTATTGACCAAACTATTTATTCAACTATTTATTCAACTATTTATAACACTATTTATTAAACTATTTATAACTGATCATCTCATCTGCGTAATCAATCCACTCATATCCAGTGCTTAACATCAAGTTTAATTAGCACAGCACTTACTCCACGTTCTCCGTAGTAAAATACCCAACAGCCAAACAAAAAAAAATACCCTACTACGCGGTCTGCAGTGTTTACCTTTGCACCAATATAACAAACAACAGCTGGAAAATTACAAACTCGCTCAACTCATCAACCACTTTGTATGGCCGAGACTTCCATTTAGAATACCACACTCACAATGTCAGAGCCCATGGTCAAGAGGGCCACCACCAGAAGAAAGAAATCCAATGACAAAACCACGACGGCCGCACTCATCCTGTTGATCTCGATCAGATCACTTGGTGCGCTCTATTCTCCGATCCCAGACTGTGATGAAGTGTTCAACTACTACGAGCCTTTGAACTTCCTTGTCCGTGGCTTCGGTAAGAGAACATGGGAATACTCCCCAGAATATGCCATAAGATCATGGGCATATCTCATTCCTTATGCTACGATGATATATCCTTTGAGATTCATACTACATATTATAGATCCATCTGCTAATGATGGCATTGCATTGTTCTATACCATCAGATTGATCAATGCGATGATGTCCTCATATGCAGAATATCATATGTTCAAGACATTGAGACAATATACACCTTCTTATATGAAACAGTTGAGTAATTGGTTCATTCTGTTATCGTTGAGTTCAATGGCCATCTTTCATTCTTCAGTGGAATTATTACCTTCTTCAATGTCGATGTTTTGTACATTATTGGCAATCTCTAACTTTATTAGATTTTTAAAGACTAGATCGACAAGAAATTCATTGTTGGTGACATCGTGGTTTGCAATTGGTTCAATATTTGGTTGGCCTTTTATCCTGGCATTAGCAGTTGGTCCAATTGTATATATCCTTTTGTTGGATAACTCTGTATATTCAAAGCACAAGAAATCACAGTTTCTCAAATGGTCGACTTCAATCGGTTTCATCTATCTTGCCATATCTATGGAATGTGATTTCTTCTTCTATGGAAAGACAGTTGCGGTTCCACTCAACATTGTTCTCTATAACGTTATAAATGCTAACGATGAACAAGGTCCAAATATCTTTGGAGTTGAACCATGGGACTACTACATTAAGAACTTGGCTCTGAATTTTACTCATACTTTTGCATTATCATTGGCCTCTATCTTTTTCATTGTCGTCTCATGTTTCATATCATCATCGCAGAATAAAAAATTCTATAGAGGTCTAACGATGGGTCTTTTGTTCCCAATCGTCTCATGGTTTACAATCTTTACATTGCAACCTCATAAGGAAGAAAGATTTATGTATCCAATCTATGGATTAATCAACCTATCTGGTGCTCTTACGATCTATTGTTCATTGACAACAGTCAATTCAATAGCTATGATATTGACGAAACATAGAAAGTTTGTTAAATTTATCATGAATATTGGGATCATATGTCTATCTATCCTATTGACATTGACATCTTTATCAAGATCTTTATCATTTACAATCAACTATAATGCTCCATTGGAAGTTTATTCCAATATTCCATCATCAAACACAGAATCTTTACAAAATGTTTGTGTTGGTAGAGAATGGTACAGATATCCATCTTCATTCTTCCTTAAAGACAATCAAAGATTAAGATTTATAAGATCTGGATTCGATGGATTATTACCTGGGGATTTTGATGAATCTACAAAGAGTACTATAGAATCAGTACAGACAGAACCAATTGGTATGAATAATCTAAACAAATTTGATGAAAGTAAACTTGTTGAACTATCAACTTGTGACTATGTCATTGACATTGATCAACCAATCGACACTTCATCAGAGAAATCGGAGTACAACTTTGTAAATAATGACAACTGGGAGCTTTTATTCACTAAGAAATTCTTGAAGAACGAAGAAAGCTTTGGAATCGGTAAATATTTCTGGTTACCTCAGCGCTTACTAAGCACCACAAATACCAACTTGGAGTATCACAACTACAACCTCTACAGAAGGGTTTAAGTAAATAACAGCTTAAAAATAATATAATATACAATGTATCATAGACCCCTTCTCTTTCTCTCTATATCTCTCTAGTTGATGTCTCTGTGCAACATAGACTCTCTACCTGGACCAGTACCGACCCATTCGACAGGAACATCGAGGAACTCCTCGATGAACTTCAAGTACTTTTTAGCGTTCTCTGGAAGTTCCTCATATGTCTTAATCTGAGTGATATCCTCATTCCAACCTGGCAGAGTCTCATACACAACTTCAACTTTACCCAAGTCGATCAAGTCCTCTGGGAAGGACTTCAACAACTCTCCGTTCAACTTATAAGCAACACCGACTGGAATCTCCTTGAAAGTGTCCAACACATCCAACTTGGTGATGTTCAATGAAGTGTAACCATTGATCATGGTGGAATACTTCAAGACAACCAAGTCTAACCAACCACAACGACGCTTTCTACCAGTGGTGACACCAAATTCAGCACCGATATCCTGCAATTTCTCACCATCTGCATTCAACTGCTCGGTTGGGAATGGACCTTCACCAACCCTGGTGGTGTATGCCTTCACAACACCGTAAACGTTCTTGATGGTTCTTGGAGGGATTCCTAAACCGGTAATGACACCTCCGATACCAGTGTTTGATGATGTGACATAAGGATAGGTACCAAAGTCGATATCAAGCATGAGTGCATTGGCACCTTCAACAAGAATCTTCTTCTTCTGTGCAATGGCGCTATGGATGAACTCAACAGAATCAACGACAAATGGTTTCAGCTCTTCTCTATAGCTCTTGTAACGTTTCAACTCCTCTTCAGCTTCGTAATCGAACTCTCCATATCTCTGTTGTCTTGTCTTCACAAGTCTTCTGTATCTCTGTTCAAACAACTCCCAAGCACCTTCGTTATCGTTCACAAGATGGTGTACTCTAAGACCGGATCTTGAAGATTTTGTGGAGTAGGTTGGACCGATACCTTTACCTGTGGTACCGATTGATTTCTTATCGTCCGTGAGTAATTCATTTTCTCTAAGCTTATCGGTTCTTTGATGGAAATCAAACACCAAATGGGCTCTTGAAGAAATGAATAATCTTTCTCTTGCTCCCTTCAAACCTTTGGATTCCAAGTTCTCCAACTCCTGGAAAAATGAAGGAACATGGATAACGACACCGTTACCGATCAAGTTTTGACAGTTTGGATTAATCAAACCAGATGGTAACATGTGGAAATCGTACTTGACACCGTCAACGACAATGGTATGACCTGCATTATTACCACCAGCACAACGGGCAACGACATCAATGTCCTCACAGAGTAAGTCAACGAGCTTACCTTTACCTTCGTCACCCCATTGGGAACCAAGAACAACGTCACACATTATGAATAGTTAAAATATGTGTTTGTGTATATATATAGCTGGATAAAATTGTAGCTCTAACTCTAATCAACAAACTGGCAAATTAATAGCAGTGAGTATGACAGATAGAAGAGAGTATGATTGTGTATGAGAAGATAGTATCACTTGTGAATCTTAAAAAAGATTAAACCCCTCCGAAAGAAACAGAAGTATCAAAAAGACGTTGGAGAGTTGAAGAAGAGAAGGAAAAGTTTTGATGTAGTCAGTCACACACAGCAGTTCACAGACGTACCAGCCAGACGTTCCTCTTCGTACCGGGTGGATATGATTATTACTACGGGCGTGTCCAAGTCTTACTAGCAGCTGTGGGATCTCGGCCAGCCGTGGTAAATTAGCCAATTAATCCATCACCTCACCCGCCTAGCATGACCCATTTTTTTACCTATACTGGTGACGTTATACTTAGCAGTGGGCTAGCTAGGCAGGCATTCATGAGTTTGATTGGGAGAGCCCCAAGCCAGGAATTGGCAGAAGCAGAGCTGCGCAAGCATGAAATTACAGCTAAATATTAAGCAGCTGGAGCAGCAGCAGCTGGGGCTAGTTAAAATTAGCGGAAAAAAAAAGCGGTGAAGAGCGATCTTCAAAGCCTGCAGCATTTGAGTAATTTTTAGCACGGGGATAGAAACAGGAGTCAATGTTTTTAACGCGTATTTACGGGGTCGTCATATAGACCAACATACTCCCATTAAAAGCTCTTTCAAATCAAAATCGTAGCGTGTTTCTTAGGCCAGCTATACATGATCCAAAGATGAGCCGACGGTAGGGCATTGGTTACCGCCGGCATGATTCACAGTTGTTAGCCGCAGTTTCTGCTTGAAAGCTCTTTACAACTACCAATTAACAACTAATTTATATATGGGACACTTTTAACTAGGGACACTCTTCAAACATTTGACTCGGGCGCGAACTTTCACGTACTTATACGTCAAAAAACATGGCTAGAGAATTTCTGATAGATTTTTGCTTTCGTTTGTCGTGATTTCGCGGCGAAAAACCTGAACATCCCAGCCGGACACCTAGCACAAAAAACGAAAAAGTCAAAATTTCGTGCTAACGGGAAGCACAAAATCAAAGATTTCACTTTGGGAGGAGACAGTGCACCACACAGAAGTTCTGATTATACAAAAAGGGTTCCATATGGCACCCATATCAATCCAGTGATAGATTCCGTAGTTTGAAGCATTCTCCCTTTATGGTTGTAGATAAAGGTTAACTTTAAGAGGCAAAGGTCAGAAACTCCTGGTGTAAGGATTTCGCAGATATCTGAGTTTCATGCTGCATATCGATTGATTTTGCGCAACATCCTTGCATTAGCACGATTTATCACGATTGTTCTTCAGAAAGTATCTTTGCTTGTGCTTCGTGCTTTTACCAAAAAATCACTGAATGCGGAAGCACATTTCACAAGCACAAAAAATCTTCAGAAATTCTCTAGCGTTTATTAGAATATATTTAGAATAGTGGAAAGTAACCCGTAGCCCATAAACAGGTCCATAAATAAATTTTCTGCATAAATTTACACATATTCGCAGGAGATTATATAGGGCAATCCTGACCAATTAGCAATGGTACTCATGACAGCGTTCGGTTAATATAATGGCAAAGGTAACGACCAAGGTCCAGCTACAGCCCTGGTAGACATAGATTCAGTCCCGTACATTAAGGCATTATAGAGCTACAACGAAAATTCTCAATAGATTTACGGTAATGTTGATCGAAAGTGCTTTCTTCTTTATGCAGATATGGTCATTTATTTATGTGTAGACACATGATAATACAACTGATTTCATGTATGACGGTCATTGGACTTTGATGTTCAAACACAATATGGTCGTGTATTTTGTGACAGAATCGATCGGTTGTAATCCAATAGAGGCTTCCGAAGAGATGTATATCATACTCCGCCCGTTGTTTGATATGTTGGAAGCTTCATTGATCTCTGTTTCAGCAAAGCTTAACAGACTAGTTTCAGATATGTGATCACTTTCTCAGATCAACACTATACGATTTAAGCCAAAGTTTCTTAGAGATCCGGATCAGTAGATAAGCAAAGACTTGAGTATATCGATATTAGGCTCCAACAACATGTCATGAGTTTGAATAGGCCAAATAAGCCCTAGCCGCCGAGCAGAATGGTGACCAGCGATGAGATCAATACATGGCGGTAATAGGTAAAAGATGGCACCGCTCCAGATAAAGTCAACGGTCATAGAGTAATCAATAATGATTACTTATGGTAGCAGGCCTCATTCATATTGACAGATTCTTTCAATGGTTATTGATATCAAAACAATCCAAAGGATCAAAATATCCTCTGATCGTGTTCATGGATAGTAGAGCGAAAACCCATGTGTATCAA
>JAJLRR010000044.1:0-17044 GCA_030567175.1 Williopsis lachancei
GATCTTGACACATTGATATTCTCAACTGTATATCTTTTTGAAAAAAGTATAAGTACAGTGCACATTGTACCAATAAGACATTACCATAAAGCATCAAAGTCAAGCTTCGAGTTTAACGTTCACAATCTATTTGTAGTTTATTCACCTTCAAGTCCGAATGACAATATAAGCTCAGACTAATTGCTTTAAATGATGACTCGATCCAAACTGTGTGTGTAATCTCAATCCGTAATAATCACTCATCCAATCCGATCACTTGAGACCAATGGGGTTTTAAGACATGGCAACAGCAGCGAGCGTAACAGCACGTTGTAGTCGTTGAGAATCAATACTTCTGGGCGGCCATGAGCGATAGTCACACAATCTTTGTCGTTCTTGAAGTTTGAAACCTACCAATTGACAAAGAGAAATCGTGGTTCCAACGTGCCCAATTTTAGCACTGTCTTGTCCAAACCAAATCAAACAAGAACCAAGCATAGACACCAGTTGTAGCGACAGTAGTCCTGATTGAAGCCAGCTGCAGTTACTGAGCTCAAATGCCTCAAGCTCATGGAAGTGAGTCCTTGAATTTCGATGAAGCATAACAATTTCCATAAAAGCGATTCTAATGAACAACAGACAACTGTTGGAGTGGACATCGTACGAGACGGCATTTTCTCTTGAATATGTTGAAGTTGTAGACTCTTATTCTTGCCATGTAAGTCCAAAATCCATGGGGAAACTTTTAACTTGAAATTTCTTATCGTAGGAAGACACATCTCATAATCATGGTGCCTCGGGTAAGAACATGGGCAGTGACTGGAAATTTGGTTCATAATCGAGTCGGTGTTATTCATAAAGCTGCATTGAAACACAATAATCCATACTAACAGATGTTTTTGAGAATCCACATGCTCTCTGAGATATTAGAAGTGGTCTTTCGTTTTATCAGATCATTATTCAAAGCTTGACAAACTTACAGCTAGACACTCTCGCCCGTTTGCCTCAGAGGCTCTGGAAAACAAGTGAATTTGAGCAAGGTATAGTATGTCAGATCGAAAGAGGTCCTGCTTTCTATGACAACATTACTTCAAGAAGATGTTCCTTATAATCCCTGACTTTAGAGGGGTGTGAAAAGAATATATCAGCACCGATTCAAGCACAATGATTTAAAACAAACATAATAAGCAGTCGTTGTTGATACTCAGCTATCAAAGAGTTGAATATAAGAGATCCACGCACATATTGAACTGAGCAATGAATCACAATCAAGTGACAAGTCCAGCTTTAAAGGGTGATAATGAGGTTGAAAACATAAAATCAAAACAAATCAAAACAAAATTTTCAAAACAAATCAAAACAAATTTCGGGCTGAACTTTTGAGATTTCCACCACTTTCCAAGAACCAATGGTAAACAAAGCGATTCTTGCAGTTTGATACATATTTATACATAATACTACATATGTTATGCACGATAAAAGCACAATTATGCATATGCACGGTCTTGCGTCAAAATGTGGTGAATAAAAGAACCATCGATGAGGAGAGTTCGCCAGATCCGCGGGGCCTAAATATAAAGTTAGCTTTCACCAACGTATAAATATTCATACTTTAAATTAGAGCTGGTGCCATCAAGTTTTATGTAATCGATGCATAGATGAAATGGCCCTGTTCACTTCTAGATCTGAGATTAAATCTACGAGTCATAAACAATTATTGATTTATGTGACACTTATCCAGAGTTACTCCGGATTGATCTGATGGTATTACCTTGTTCTATGCATTAGACGTACATAATACACAGTATGAATATCCATATTCTGCACCCCGCTTCTGTTCAATCCACACACATCGATATCTTACAATCCTTGTTACCGTAATCCGTATAGTACTTAAGCATGACTTCACCGTTAACGACGACTTTACCATCTCCAATATCATCCCATTGGGTTATGACACTCTCGGTTCCAACAACAATAGTCATACCGTGTGGCCAATTCACAATATCAATTATATCATATTTGTTGTCATTCAACACTGTGATGTTGAACATCGATTGAGCAACGTGTTCACCTTGATGGAATGCACCACCACATGTCTTGATGATAGGTAGATGGACCACATCACCAATAACAAAGATATTCTCATGTCCTTGCATCAAGAGTCTTTCATCGACTTTGACTTCGTCTTTATCGTGTGCAATTGAATCCGTAAACGTTGGTAATAGAGGTTCGATGTTGTTCTTATGATAGTTACACCAAAGGTTCAGATCTGACTGGATCGTACGGCCATCTGTCGTAAGTAAGTCATGGTTTGGTAATTCTTCAGAGATTCTTGTGTTGAACAAAAGTTCAACTCCGGACTTGTCCAGCTCTTGGGCCAAAAGAGTTTTGAAATTCTTCGAAGAGTATAATTCTGGTGGTACAAATGGATGAGGATGTACCAGCTTAACTATCTTTGAATCCTTGTACTTCAACTTCAGCTCTCCTGCAACTTCGATTCCAAGAGCTCCACCTCCTATAACAGTGATCGTTTGGGCATTTGAAACGAGGTCATAAGATTTCTCCATATCCTGGACATAGTCTTTTTCCGTGATTGCAGCTGGATCAAATGGCCATCTTCTTCTTCTACCGGTTGCAAAGACACAGTAGTCAAAAGATAGCTTATTACTATTTTGGTCATCACCGTTCAACTGATACTCAACATTATTTGAATCCAAGAACGTTGTACATTTACCATGGATGAAATGAACGTTCAAATTTGGATCAATCTGATCATATTCCCCCATCTTCTTGGTCATCTTTGATTCCAATTCTTTATCCAATGTCTTAAAGGACTTGAATTGAATCTTATAGTTCTCAACGTTCATATAAGTGTCATTGGCAAACTTTGGATCGATGAAAGCCCTTGGAATACCCAATAGATTGATAAATCCAGATCTTGGTTCGATGAGGAAAATATCGATCTTGGAGATGGCTTTCGATTCTTTGTAAAGTTTGATGAACTTGTTTATGAATGCTAACCCACCAAATGAGCCTCCGACGACTAGGATCTTTGTGCTGCTAACTGACATCTTCGAATAGTTAATTGGCTTATGAATGTCTATGTGTGTACAATTGGGTCAAACTGTCAATGATAACGATGATCTGAGCAGTCAACTTGTAATTCAGCGGGCCATCATAAAGGATTATACTCAAAGTCGAGGTGTTTTTGTTTCCTTTTTATACTGGCTCGATTTATTTATACCAAGCGGATAATTAAACGATTAATTGTTGGAACTGTATAAATCCGTCAGTGAAAAAAAAAGAACTGTACCTGATCTTATATATATATAATTTACAGCTTATAACAATTCAACGCCGTTTATAAATTAATCGTTACCATCCGCGACGTGACATAATTTAATTATTTATGCACACCCAAAAAAATGTATGAAATCTCACAATAAAAGCGTAATCGTTAAAGCGCTATTGTCTCATTTGAGGTTCGGCTAGTTATCATGTGCGGAGGTTTAAGACTGGTGAGTGTCTGATGCAGATGCGGTGTTGTTTGATACGAAATTCACCTGCTTTCTAGACGACTATGTGATCATCCTTATCCAATAGTGAGTCACTAACTTACTTCATGTTGATTGATCGTTAAGATAACTTTCCATGAACAGTTGACACTGCAGATCAAAAATATATACAGCGCGAACCCTTTAGCAAATTAATAACATCAATATTAACGGAACACATCCGAGCCCTGTTCCGAATCATAATTACTAGGCATTTGCAGTATAAGTTTAACACAAACTGATCTTTAAGTCATTCAATAAAATAATATTTCAAACTGTATAACTAGACGTGAGCAAGCCTTGAGCAGCGCTGCTCCTATAATGTCTCTACTGCCACAATTTAAGCTGAGCTCCCGAAAATGAGATAATTGGCCGGTAGGTAATTATGCAGTAGTTTTATGGCACTGATATTCATTGTAGTATGCTTTAAAGACTACGTATATCTCTTTCTATGCTTAATATACAATAAATAATTAATATTGATATCAATAAATAATATATTAATTTTTTTTTAATGATTTTATAAATTACTGTCAAAAAGAGCATCTCAAAAAAATCTCATAACTTTTGACATGTACCCTTTGTATTTGAAATTAAAAAAATTTAAATTTTTTTATCGAATTTTCTATATTTTACTTCATAATTCTCATAAAGGCTTGAGAAGTATCATCATTGTGCAGTTTTTTGCTATTAAAATTAGGTTTGTGGCTATGAAAAGTTTATCTACTTTTATTGTTATGTACGATATACCCCATAGTTTAGTAATATAAATGTAATAAAAATTAATTTATATTATGCTCGCACAAAGACCGAAATTTTTAAAATTATCACCGAATTTTCTAGAGCTAGTCTGGAAAAATACAAATTATACTGTGGATGTGGATGCAGATCTCCACAAATAAAATATTAATATTGATTGATATCATGGAAATAATCTCATTAAATTATATTTTATATTGCAACTGAATATAATTTCTCTCACGCGAGATTGAATATAAACTGCTGTTTTACTTTCCCATCCATCATCACAGAATAAACCAATTAATATCAATCACTATCATTCTCACCTAATCATAGTACAGTACACTATAATCAGCACATCAAAGAAACAGATATCTGGATAAAAGACAATGTCAGCAGAAGCACAGCAGCTCATACAAAAGGGGCAGTATAAGGAGGCAATCAGCAAACTTGACGTTGAATTGACCAAGAACCCGAAATCGTTCAAAGCTCATCTCTTGAAAGGTACAGCGTTGAATAAACTAAAGATCTATGATGAAGCATTGAAAGAGTTTGCAACCTCATTGAAATTGGCGATTGATGGGGGTCATAGAGAAAAAATCGGTGATGCCTTGTTAAAATTGTTCATTGTCCATTTCAATCAACGTCAAGATTGGATAAGATGTATAAAATTGTTCAACATGGCTCAGAAGTACAGTTCAAAGGAAGTTGAATCTGAATTGAGCATCTGGAAGCACAATTTGACTAAAAAATTGGACAAATTTGCCAAAGACTCGAACAGAGACGATGTGTACTCCTCTTTGGATGACGTGTTGTCTGACTTTGAAACATTGATTTCCTCCACTATCACAGATTCTGCCATTGCCACTGCTCCAACAACCACAGCTTCTCCTATTCCTACAGCCAAACCAACTACCACTTCCACAGCTGCTGCTGGTCCAGCTTACCCAAAGACCGATAACATCAGACACGACTGGTTCCAATCACCAAACTCCATCACAGTATCGGTATACATCAAGAACTTACCAAAAGATGACACTCTCAAAGTTGAACTCTTGGAAGATTCGATCTCGATCATTTTCCCAGATTCTAAAGACTCTGTATTTACGTATAAGATCAATCCATTGTTTGCATCAATCAACGCAGCTGGATCTTCATTCAAAGTGTTTTCAACCAAATTGGAGTTGGAGTTACAGAAAGCGGATGATTCTATCAAATGGACAAGTTTGATTGGCAAAGATGGAGTTGACGACAAATCAACAACTCAGATCACACCTGACATAGACATCAACTCAACTAAACATGACACTGCTAATGACAATGAAACTTCAACAGACAAATTGCCTTCTTATCCATCTTCTTCAAAGAAGAAGATCAATTGGGATACAGTTGATTTGGATCTGGAACTTGAAGACACCAAGAACGAGGCTCAATCAACAGAAGATTTCTTGCACACGTTGTACAAAGGAGCAGATGAGGATACTAAAAGAGCAATGATGAAGTCTTACGTGGAGAGTAACGGTACTGTGCTTTCGATGGATTGGAAAGATGTTGGATCAAGAAAAGTTGAAATTGCTCCACCAGACGGTGCTGAGGCTAAGGAGTTTTAAAACAATGTTGAGGTGGCTAATTACTACTACTACTTCCATAGCTAATCAAAAAATAAAATTGCATTCCTGTGTATTATCAACACTGTATATTAAAACAAATATCTGTAATAGTCCTTGATCGTTCATTATCAAGAATACTATCTTAAAGTCCTTTTGGTTTCATTAAAACGTCTCACTCATTCGTTTACTCTCGTTCAACTTCCTCAACTGTTCCTCTCTCCAACTGGAGTAAATATTATCCTCATCTTCTTGATCACTAGCGGCTATGAAATCTGTATTCTCCTTATTTGACTCATCCATATTGTCAGCTTCATCGTAATCATTATTAATGTTGTTATCGTTATAAATATCATCATCGTCATACCTATACTTGGGTGATTTATTAGCCATAGATTTCAAAGGAGATGTTACAATCCTTGTTGATGACGATATATCATTATTCTTGGTCATTTGTCTTGTTTTCATATTAAACGTTGGTAGATTACTTTGATTGTTGACACTAGACTTCAAAGGTGATACCATTCGTCTCGTTGTCAGTTTCCTTGGACTTCCATTGCTAATCTCGTTCAATTGAGAAAGTTGTGGTTGGAATGAACTTGTGCTTCTCGTTATCCTCGTTGGTGCCCGTAGACCCATAGTTGGTTGAAGCTGCTGACGATTATGATCACGCATGGGGCTTCTAGATGAGGGAACAATACTTGATTTGGATTGGGTTAAAACTGGAGGTCTTGACAGTGGTCTTCTTAAATTAGGCTTTTGTATTCCATTGGATGTTGATGACACTGACTTAACTGGCGATGGTGCTCTGGATGGAGCTCTGGAAGGTACCCTGGAAGGAGCTCTTGAAGGAGCCCTCGAGGGAGCCCTTGAAGGAGCTCTTGAAGGAGCCCTTGAAGGCACAGCACTCTTCGTTCCATTCGAAGATCCACTGACTATTCTTCTACCTTTCGACTCCAACTTCTTTTGCTCTTCATCCAAAAGATCCATGATATCATCTCCAAGAAAACTTATAGGCTCACCATTCTCTTGCTCGAAGTTTTGCAATGCAATCCTTAGATCAGATACAACTTTAGGGAATTGTCTTGTCAATCTCTTTCTAGTTCTTTCTTCATCCATTAAGATCTTATGGGAATTTCTAGCTAGTAACCTAGATGAATCCTTTGAAGTCTCTTCAAGCTTTGCTCTGTCTTCTATGAGGTCTTTGAACTGTTGAACGTGTTCCAATATAGGTCTAAACGATTCAAACACCTTGTTTAATCGTTCGATCTCAGCTTCATGCTGTTCAAGAACCTCATCTGAACATTCAGTAGATCTATACGGCTCAAATTTAGACCTTTCAGCTTCAGAATAACACAATTGATCCCAAAGCTGTTCAAGTTGAGTTCTTGAATCTCTGATGAAATCACCCAAGAATTGTCTTTTGACATCTTCAAGTCTTGATAGTTCTTGTTCGTATTTTTCAATACATGAGACGGATAATGAATCGTTATGATCACTCATAAATTCGAATGAGTCAGAAATCATATCTGTACGCTCTTTAAGTTTCTGTAATAGAGTGTGGCATTTGGTTTTATAATCGTTAAGCAGCGTCTGACGTTCAAGTTTAACAGTCTGTAAATCTGCTAATAACGCCGAAAGCTCATTAATGATACCCATTGAAAGGTCCAAGCCATCATTGGTCTCATTCTGATCTGAATGCTCATTTTTACAGGATTTCTGATGGTCTCCCAATTCTTCACTTCTCTGATTAGCATAGCTCAACACTCTTTCAGAGATCATGAAATAGTCAACTTTATGATCAATTCCAAGCTCATCCCATAGAGAGATGATATTCTTCGAAGTACCTCTAAGTTTTGTTTTCCTATGAGTACTCTCATTCTTGAGCTTTGTTATGGCACTTGATAAGCTATTGAAACATTCATCAGAAAGATCGTTTAATGGAGAAGTTTCTAGTAATAATTCTTTGTCATTGTTCAAGATCTCAAATGTCTCCTGAATCGATGGATGTTGGTTCAATATCTGTGATATCTTGAGACAATGATCTAAGCTTGGTAGTTGTGGGGTATACTTAGTTGTGTCAATCTCGTCAATCTTTGAAGAGAGTGCTATCAGAACTTTGCACTGTTCCAAGTACTTCAGGAGCCTTTCCCTGTAGTCCTTTAAGATGTAATCCATGCTTGAAGTTAGAGACTTGTGTAAGTTCAACTGTGATATTCCATCGTGTACACCTTTCACGATCAAGTTCCTTATGTACAGATCCGGGATTGTCCTTGTACCGTTGTGGTCGTTGATTGCCCGTAACACCAACTTTAGGAGATCTATGGCGTGGAGATTTTCAGCCTCGAGGGTATCTCTGTAGTCTTCAGCGTCCTTGATGAACTTATCTAGGGTTCCATAGACCGCCGTGAAAAGCTCTGTCTCTGTCTTCTGTAGTTCGTTCTTTGGGTATCCAATCGCTGTGTTGATCTCCGATAGCCTGTTCAAAGTTTCTGTGAGTTGTAAGGTGAGCTTGGAGTACTCGTTTTCAGCTTCGTTCGTGGTGTTGGGTGAAGACGGCTGGAAGGGTCTTTCGTTCAACGTGACTTTCATGGGCGATGACAGTAGATTCATCATACCGATCTTTGGGATTGGGCTCTTGAACGAAGTCGGAGCCTCTCCTCCTCTGGCGAGGGTTCCTCTGATGTCCATCAGCAGTGTGTTATCTCTGTGTTAAGTGGACCGGGGTTCTTAGTCTCTGATAAGGGCGGTTGGCTGTTATAAACGCTAGACGTTGTACTTCCTATGATTTGATGCTTCAGATGTGTACCTGTAGTGAGTAACCACAGTGTTGTTTTATGTTAATAATGATTGCAGATATAGCTGAGGTTCTTTGTTTCCCGATTGTGTGTTGATTGTATAAATTTGCGTTTTATTCCCCTGTTGGGTAAAACATAAACAAACAGAGCCTGTGTTTATATTTAAAATGCATGCATAAAAATCAGAGATCAAGAAAAAAAAAAAACTAGAAAAAAAAAACCCAAAATCATGAATTTGTTTAGATCTGCAAAATTTAAATGCTGCTGTTATAATAAGTTCTTATGAAAACTATATGCGATTCAGAAAATTCATGACGTTGAATAGATGAGCAAGTAAGAAACTCAGTACAACCAGCACCAGAGCTGATACAGTAGCCAATTTAAAATTTGAGTAGCTTGATATAAGATCTGGATATCCAAATTACTTCGAAAATTGTCTTTAGCTTTGTTTGATGACTCACAGTAAGTAATTGAAAATCATAAATCCAAACGTATACAATTTTCAAATGTAGATCTAGCTGTGGTGGAAAACAGCTATTCTAGAAAATTAAAAATTCGGCCGTGTGGTCTAGTGGTATGATACTCGCTTTGGGTGTGAGTGGTCCAGGGTTCAATTCCCTGCCCGGCCCGTTTTTTTTGAACATCATTTTTTTGTTTTTGGTATAAACACGTCAAATTAGATTATCTGAGATATTATACAACGACTTGTAATACGGTTAGTTAAGGTCAGTTTAGTGGACTGTTATATCCATTAGTTCATTTGTATATAAGTGCTGTTGCTAATGGCCATTATACGACCGTCTAACAGTGATAGAGTAAGCCTATAAAAAAGCCCATCAGAACAGACAGCGTGCTAGTGTGGTGTAATGAAGATCCAATTGTCTTTTGATGCCGTTCATTGTCGTTGACAACAGTTAATAACGATCATAATATTAGTCATGATTTCATGTGTTGAATGCAGTTATTGCAAGTTTAGTCAAACGTCAAAGTTGTCAGCTTCAATCGACAAAGATCACCACGTCTGATATCGAAAGGAATATTGGTGAGTTTCGATATATAGTGCTCATCGGAATATCATGTTAGAACATAACTGAAGAACGTAATATCGGAATGACGTATAAGTTCACATTATACCATGACAAAACTATTAAAGAAAACGAGAGCATTAAAAATCAAATTAATTGATCACAACAAAACGGTTAAATACAACTTCACATGGTGGAGTATATGCAGTTTCTCAAACCAAATATGAGCTCGTCCAATATATGCAATATTCTTGATTAAAGGAAAAACTTGCTCGAGTCCAAATTTACTCATTTGCTCCTTTTATAGATGTAGGATCCTTGGGCGGCTAATTGAATTCTTTAGAGCAGCTGCACGAGGAGCGTGAATCTGGGATCAGTGAAAGTTTCACACGCGGTCGACGACGGTGAGGACGGAGCGTTTTTTCGGACTTATCCCACCTCAGCTGAAGCGGTTTGAAGCGGTTCTGTTTGCCTATAACGGGGAGACTCATTTCCAGCTATTGGAATCAGTTGATCTGCTTTATCTGCTTTCGTTGTGGATTAAATCCGTGCTCTGTTTTAAGCAAGGCAGACCAAGCTGCGTTTTCGACAGATCGCAAAAGTTATACGTCGCCAATTTTTGACACATTTGACGGATAACTAATTCCTGCAGCTACATGCCGATAATATTATGAAATTTCCTATATTCTCTGGATCATCAATTATCAACAGCTCACATTTTTAGCGATGCTTATGAGCCAATCACTTACCATCGGATCTTTCAATCAATACCATACAGAGTTCAACTGGTGAGACTTTGACCATATAATAGCCAGAAGGTTTGCAGTAAACTTACACACTGGCGTCCACGTTGGTTCGAGCCGCCCTATCATTCAAACATACCTCTCAGAACAAACATGGACATCCACGGCGGCAACTTCTGTGGCGAACTACAAATAATCGAGCAGTTCTCCAAAATTAGTACAAATAGATCAATCAACAAGGGCTCAATCGTCATCACGAAGAACGAGAAGATCTTCATAGGGAGATCTCTTACAAGTACCATTGTGATAAGCCATATCTCAATCTCAGGTACACATTGTATGATCTGGGTTGTACAATTCGATGATAGTTCTGTTCCACTTGTATATCTTAAGGATACTTCGTTAAATGGGACATTGGTCAATGAAAGAAGATTATCAAAGAACGAAGTTGTGCTTTTGAACCATGGAGATGTTATAATCATCCCCTTTGGAATGGAATTGGTCTATCATTCTCTCTATGGTAAGAATGAATTTGACATTGGTAAACAACTCATTGAGGAGAACTATATAAGAACTGCTTTGAGCCAATGGAGAATTAAAAATCGTGTGTTAGGCAATGGAACATTTGGATACGTATGGAGACTTGATACCTACAGTTAAGATATTAATGTATATCAAAATCATAGAAATTTTTGATTAAGTTCTAACAAATGTCTGAACTAGGTATTTGTTTGTGAGAACAAGAACGATTCAAGGTTATATGCAGTCAAAGTTGTGAAGAATGATACTGATTATATTCCATTTGAGGCAAAGATCTTACACAAGTTGAGCCATGTAAGTTATGCCATTGATTATAAGAAATGTGCTGTCAATATACTAACTAAAAGATCATTGATAACGGCAATAGCCTAACATTATCAAAGTACATCAAACTCAAATAGTGGATAGTAAACTATACATCTTTGAAGATCTAATCTGTGGTGGTGATCTATTCTCTTACCTTTCAAAAGGTACGACTCTATTTGCAATTCCTGAATTTGAATCTTTAGTGATAACGTTTCAAATTATGAATGCTTTAAAATATCTTCATAGGAATAATGTCGTTCATAGGGATTTAAAACTTGATAACATTTTGTTAGAGAGTCCTGAACCTTTTACAAAGATCGTGCTAGCAGATTTTGGTATTGCTCAATCTATATCTTCAACAAAGAGAAGGATGTTTACTACAGTAGGCACACCTGAATATTGTGCACCAGAAGTTGGATTTGAGTATAAGAATCATAATCCAAATTATATTACTGGATCAGCTAAAACACATAGTATAGCCAATATTAAAAAAACCGGATATGATCAAAAATGTGACATTTGGTCATTAGGTATCATTACACATATAATGCTTAGTGGTATATCACCATTTTATGAAGATGGAGAAGAGATTAACATTGTTAAGAGTGCAAAGAGAGGTTTATTAAAATTTGAAGTTTGTCAATGGAATGGTAAGAGTAAACTTTGTAAAGAGTTTGTTCAAAATCTATTACAAGTTGAAGTATCAAATAGGTTTGATATTGATGATTGTTTTGAACATAAATGGATAAAGAAACATGAAATTGAACTGAAAGAGATCTATGAAAAGATTGCGTATGGTCATTGAGATATTAAAATTTATATTCTTTGACTTGGCTAGTTTATCTATATATATATGGTTTCATACGCACATATATTTGAGAAATATGACGATGGTATGTTATATAATGGTACCAATTGTTTGTTGAATTATGTAGATGAAATCTAATCTGTCACTGACAGACGCAACTCAATATAAATAAAATTATAAACTGCAGAGTGCAGCAGGCGGTCAACATGAGAACATGGAAATAAAATTTGAGAAGACGCATCCAGAAATTAAAGCTGGATGTAAAACACAAAAAAAGTCGGCAAATAAATTTAAAACGAAGCCCACTGCTTAATTCGGATGACTAGTCATTCTAAAAAAGAAACACAAACGCGACAAAATATTGCCAAATTACCCGTTTGGGTAATAAACTGACATCATTTGCGCAATTTCAGCATTATTTTTTAAATTTTAATTTTAAATTTAAATTTATTTTTTAATTTTATTTTTTAAGGCTTTAATTTCCAAACGTTTCTACAACAACCTTTTTTTTCTTAGTTGTCCCTTAATGTTTTCAAAACAAAACAGTCTAGTTTACATTTAGCTTGTTACTAATATTAGCTGCTCTGGCCATAACTTTTAACTGATAACAGCTTACGGATATCGAACCAACAACATTCGAGAGAGATATACAAAGCTGGACCCCATTACGCTGTACTATCAAGACACCTTTTTGCTGGGCCACAAGATTGCACGTCATTACACCATTATCTCGCTTCATAATTAAGCAAAACAACGTTGCAGCAGACCCACTAGATATCAAAACTTTTTTGAATCTGTGATAAAAGGTAAACAACTCAAGGCGTTTCAAGGCTAACTTAGACGCACTGACAAGGACACACATATATAGCTGCTTCTTGAAATAAACATTCAGATACACTCAGCTCCAAATATATACCAATTTCAGCATATTACGAAGGCGTTAGGACAGTAACAAAGGATAAACACAGGACGCCTTGAGATTTGTATTATCGCTGTTGGAGCTATAATTGATTAATATTCAGGTCATTTTGCTACTTTTGTCTCTTCAAGAGAAGAGTATATACCGTGTTATCTTTACAAGTGATACACCAGCCATAACCATAACCATAAATATATATAAGCACCAGAAACATGACCAGTATGGATGAGCCAAAGGCACAACAAATTGGGGAGAAGGGAGATGAGATCATTCCAAAGACACCAAGGGGAGGTTCTATAACATTGGGGGAAGAAGCTACGGACACCCGTGTTATACCAATCACGCCTCCAAGAACCAATGTTAATAGTAAGGATATAAAATCACCAGATGCTTATACACATTCAATAACACAATTACCAATGACACCTTTAAGAAATAGAGATCAAGAAACAGGAGACTATGACGATATAAGGTTTAGCAATAGGTTAGGAAATGTTCCACTGACTCCATTTAACGATAAATCGTTATCACCGTTGAAATCCCCTTCGGAGAGTCATAGTCATAATAACGATAATGAGAACAATGAACCATCAATACGTCAAATAACAAACAAATTGAGAACGCGGCTTAACTATGCGATGGTTAAATATTCGAATGGATGGAGTAATCAATCAATTGATGAATTGGAGAGATCTGTGATTAATAACAGAGAAGAAGAAGGAGAGGAAGAAGAAGAAGAACAAAGTATACCATTCATAATCAACAATCCAAAATCTCCATCTAAAATTACTAAACCAAGGTTAAATTCAAATTCTGTATTATCTTCATTATCTTTATCACCGAGAAAGATTAAAAGAGAACATCGGAAATCTATGGAACCTTTAGATTCTGGAGGTTCTGCAAATCTTGCATTTTTAAATGCAATTTCCAAATCACCAAAGAGAAGACCAATATTAAACATACGGCTTGATAATACTACTACTACTGCTTCTACAAGTCATAGTCATAGTCATAATCATAGAAATGGAAATGAAAGTCCAGAAGCTGAAGCTATTGAAACGTTAATGTCATTATCTAGTCCAAGGTCAAGTCAAAGAAATGTGGAATTTCCAGCAAATTTGGTGATCAATAGATCATTACCAAGACAAAGGTTATCATTTGGAGAGAGTTCAAGGGAGAGTGGATCAATAAAGAAGAAGATGTTTCATAATAATGAAGAGGATAATGATATAAGTAATAGCAATAGTAACAGTAATAGTAATAAGGATAATGGTAAGGTTTTTGGTAATGGGTTAAGAAATGAGGATGAAGATGAAGCTGTTCAAACTGAAAGTGAAAGTGACAGAACTGCAAGTGCACCTGGAAGTCCGTGATAATGATGCAAATGATAACATAAGCATTAATACAACGAACAATAATTCATTCACAAGACATAATTAAGTTGTAGCAGTGTAGTAATTAAAACCAACCTCGGCTGGTTCTGCGGGGTCAGTCCGTTGAGCGTTAGGGCGTACGTTAACGTTGCACCGCTCAGACAGACAAACTTAAAAAAAAAGCGGAGACGCCAGCATCTGACACAAACGCTGCGGAGGGAAGCGCTGCACTGGGGAAGTTTTCTCGCGGTGAATTTGGCGATGTCACCGCGGGCAGCAGCTGGGGGTGAATTGTCAACTGTGGAGAAAGGGCCGCAGGTGCTGGATGGGATGGGTATATAACAAGCCCAATGGCTCAGTGTGCTGTTTGATGATTGTACTCGGTGATATAAACACAGACAGATAGACAGGCACAGACACACACACTCGATGGCCTCATCATCGCTATACACACGCTACACAAAGGTCATAGAGGCCGAATTCCCACGGATGCGCATCCACGGCTCGATACCGGTGGGCACACCTCTTGCTGTGGTGTTTGACCACTACAAGCTGCGAAAGGAGTTTATCCAGGAGTCTAAGAAGCACGTCAATTTGTTCTTCCTCAGTGGCACGGGGATGACAAAGGCCATATGGAGATACTACATTGACAAGCTCTTTGAGCAGAACACACCAGCCAGTGGTACTGATTCGCCCTATCAGATTGTCAACTGCATTGCTATGGACCAAGTGAACCATGGTGATTCTGCGGTGGAGAATGATGGGATCCTGGGATGGGAATTAGATTGGAGAGAAGGTGCACATGACCTGGTACAGATTGCTAAGAGCCTAAGGTTGAAAGGTGAATCTGTGGTGATTGGCCATTCGATGGGTGGGTTCCAGGCAATATACTGTGGAATAATTGCACCGTTGTTGTTTAAATTTATCATCTCTATAGAGCCAGTGACACATGGAACAGAAGAAGGTAAACATCTCTTTGTCAAAAAGATGTTACCGGCATTAAACAAGGCGATAATCACAGATTTCTCCAGCGAGGATGAATATTACAAGTATATGAGAACCAAGAGTTTTTATAGAAAGTTTCATCCACAGATTCTTACAGATCTTGTAGAATCTGAAAAAATCGTACATAAGGATGGTTCAGTAAGTGCAAAGACATCGAAACAGTTTCAACTGTTGACGTATTATGCAGGATCTAGAGTTTTTACTGAAGGTTTGACATTTATATCTTTGGTTAATACTCCGATTGTCTATATAGTTGGTGAAGATGCAACTTGGACTCCAAAGTCAAATGTGACTGATGTTCGAAAGACAATGAAAAATGGAGAATTCTATGAAATACCCAAAGGTGAACATTTGGTTGTTGGAGAAGATCCAAATGCTATTCTCGATATCATATCAAAGAGTCTTGATAAGTATATAATAGCAAATGATAAGGATAATGACGTTGATTCAACAGTTGACAGAAATCGTTCTTTTGAGATCTTTGATGAGAACTATTCAAAGTTTGAAAAAGAGATGGTTGCAAAGAGATTGAAACCAAGTTTATAAGACAATTTACTGTCATTTGGCACTGATTTATGAATCATGGATCATTTATTATAATGCTTACTGAACATCTCTTATCGTGCTTCTCGAACCAGTTTTGTATACATAATTTTATATCTGCCATTGAAATTGTAGTGCAAAAGAAATCTAAAATTTTATTTAGTGCTGTCGCCAAAAAAAAAAAAAAATTATCTCAAAAAATTTTCAGATGATGAGCAGCTAACACTACTACTCATACTTTGATTGTCGATATATTAGCCTTTAGCTAAAACTTATTACAAGAACAATGGCATCAAAGGAAGATATACTTCCACTTATAGCTGATTACCTTGAGCGTAACGATTTAGCAGATGTTGCTAAGAAATTGAAGAAATCTTCAGATTTAAAAGATGTTGAATTAAAAGTCGAAGAAAAACTTGAAGATTTGATAAAGAAGGAAGTATCTTCATCTGAAGAGAAATCTTCCGACTCATCAGATTCTGAAGACTCTTCATCATCCTCATCATCAGACTCTGAAAGCGATTCTGACAGTGAATCTGAGAGTGAAGATAAAAAAGAAGATGAAAAAGAAGAAGAAGAGAAGAAGGAAGAGAAGAAGGAAGAGAAAGAAAAGAAGGAAGAGTCTTCATCTTCATCTTCATCATCTTCTGATTCTTCTTCATCGTCATCGTCATCGTCATCGTCATCATCATCATCTTCTTCAGACAGTGACTCATCTTCAGACTCCTCTTCAGACTCATCATCTTCAGACAGCGACTCTGACAGTGATTCATCCTCCTCATCATCTTCATCTTCATCAGACAGTGACTCTGACAGTGACAGTGACTCCGACTCCGACTCAGAGGAGGAGAAGACTACATCGAAGAAGAGATCTCGTTCAGACTCTTCCTCCTCTTCATCATCATCCTCATCATCATCCTCATCCTCATCATCAGATTCAGACTCATCTTCTGATTCATCTGACGATGAAGACAAAAAACCAGCCACAAAGAAAACCAAAATAGAACCAAAAGAAGAAACATCACCAACACCATCAACAACAGCATCTTCTTTAAACGTTTCTCGTGAAAATTCAATTCCTGCAGCGTTATCCGAAGAGT
>JAJLRR010000044.1:17064-30904 GCA_030567175.1 Williopsis lachancei
CCACTTATAGCTGATTACCTTGAGCGTAACGATTTAGCAGATGTTGCTAAGAAATTGAAGAAATCTTCAGATTTAAAAGATGTTGAATTAAAAGTCGAAGAAAAACTTGAAGATTTGATAAAGAAGGAAGTATCTTCATCTGAAGAGAAATCTTCCGACTCATCAGATTCTGAAGACTCTTCATCATCCTCATCATCAGACTCTGAAAGCGATTCTGACAGTGAATCTGAGAGTGAAGATAAAAAAGAAGATGAAAAAGAAGAAGAAGAGAAGAAGGAAGAGAAGAAGGAAGAGAAAGAAAAGAAGGAAGAGTCTTCATCTTCTTCTTCATCTTCATCATCTGACAGCGAATCTGATTCTTCTTCATCATCATCGTCATCGTCATCATCATCTTCTTCAGACAGTGACTCATCATCATCGTCATCGTCATCATCATCAGACAGCGACTCTGACAGTGATTCATCCTCCTCATCATCTTCATCTTCATCAGACAGTGACAGTGACAGTAGCTCAGACAGTGACAGTGACAGTGACAGTGACAGTGACAGTGACAGTGACAGTGACAGTGACTCCGACTCCGACTCAGAAGAGGAGAAGACTACATCAAAGAAGAGATCTCGTTCAGACTCTTCCTCCTCTTCATCATCATCCTCATCATCATCATCCTCATCATCCTCATCCTCATCTTCTGATTCATCTGACGATGAAGACAAAAAACCAGCCACAAAGAAAACCAAAATAGAACCAAAAGAAGAGACATCACCAACACCATCAACAACAGCATCTTCTTTAAACGTTTCTCGTGAAAATTCAATTCCTGCAGCGTTATCCGAAGAGTTAAAACCTGGCCAAAGACATCATTTCTCAAGAATAGATAGATCAAAAGTTGTATTTGAAGGTGAAGCTGTAACAGATAACACTTATAAGGGAGCAGCTGGTACTTGGGGTGAATTGGCAAATGATAAACTTTCACAAGTTAGAGGTAAAGATTTCACAAAGAATAAGAATAAGATGAAAAGAGGTTCATACAGAGGTGGATCAATTACAATGGCCTCTGGTTCTTTTAAATTCCAGGACTAATCAAATCATCTAAATATTCTATATTATTCAATGCCCATAAGCTACAATACCATAGATCTGCATACATCTATAATTTTACTGTTACAATAGACTAATATTTCAATAAATCTGTCCAGAGATCTGTAGAATCGAAGTTCTAGACATAGACTCAACATGCACTATGATCTCAATTTGTATATGATGTCCGGGTGTGCTTTTCTTTTCCCAAGTATTTTGGTTTTTTTTTTACTATGGCGTATTAGTTAGCTCATCATATAACAATATTTTGATTACAATTATCTAGACATACAACTCAATCAACCGCTAGCATCACCACCCACTGCCAGCACAACGATGTCGAAGAGGGAAGGTGACAACTACGAGGACGAGGACAACTTCTCGGACTCTACGAGCTCCAGTTTCTACGAAGATGAGCTGGACGACCCGGCCTTTGGCGCTAAGGTAAGCATCAAGAAGAAGATGGGAGGCGCTTCTAAGATGGCAAACAGAGATCCAAACTCAACGGGTGGCGAAGTTTCTTCGATGGACCACATGGCACACCTTCCAGCGGATTTTGTACCTGATGTTGTCTCCAAGATGTTCCATAGAAACGATTTTTCATATCTTCAGCTGAAACCGGACCATGCCTCACGGCCACTGTGGATATCTCCTAGTGATGGAAGAATCATACTGGAGAGTTTCTCTCCGTTGGCTGAACAAGCACAGGACTTCCTGGTCACCATAGCAGAGCCTGTGAGTAGACCGAGCCATATGCACGAATACAGAATCACCGCTTATTCGCTCTATGCTGCTGTCTCTGTTGGATTAGAAACCGATGATATCATTGCTGTTTTGAACAGATTGTCAAAAGTACCCGTTGCTGAATCGATAGTGAATTTTATCAAGGGTGCCACAGTGTCATATGGTAAAGTGAAACTTGTTTTGAAACACAACAGATACTTTGTCGAATCTCCACAAGCTGATATTTTGCAGATGCTTTTGAAAGATCCAGTCATTGGACAAGTTAGAGTGGATACAAATGCTCTATCTACAGAAAAGGCTCCAACACAAGGTGATTTGGTTATACCCGGTACGAAACCTGGACAACAGACAGGTGCAGTAGAAGATATTTATGCTTCTGTCGTTGGTGAAAAAGTTGCAGAAGAAGCAGACGAAGATGACGATGATGCATTCGATGCTGTTCATGCATTTGAAATCTCAAATGATTCAGTGGAGATTGTGAAAAAAAGATGTCAAGAGATTGATTATCCGGTTCTTGAAGAGTACGATTTTAGAAACGATCAGAGAAATCCAGATCTGGACATTGATTTGAAACCATCAACACAAATTAGACCATATCAGGAGAAATCCTTGAGTAAGATGTTTGGTAATGGACGTGCAAGATCTGGTATCATTGTGCTTCCATGTGGTGCTGGTAAGACTCTTGTGGGTATCACTGCGGCTTGTACCATTAGAAAATCGGTCATCGTACTGTGTACATCTTCTGTCTCTGTTATGCAATGGAGACAACAGTTCTTACAATGGTGTACGATTCAACCTCAAAACGTTGCAGTGTTCACTTCGGATAACAAGGAGATGTTTAGAACTGAAGCTGGTCTTGTCGTATCGACTTACTCGATGGTTGCCAATACGAGAAACAGATCACACGATTCACAAAAAGTTATGGATTTCTTAACGTCTAGAGAATGGGGATTCATCATCTTGGATGAAGTTCACGTTGTTCCAGCTGCAATGTTTAGAAGAGTTGTGACCACCATTGCTGCACATGCTAAATTGGGACTCACAGCGACTCTTGTTAGAGAAGATGATAAGATTAGTGATTTGAACTTTTTGATTGGTCCAAAGCTTTATGAGGCAAATTGGATGGATCTTGCACAAAAAGGTCATATTGCAAACGTCCAATGTGCCGAAGTTTGGTGTCCAATGACTTCAGAGTTTTATCAAGAATATTTAAGAGAAAGTGCTAGAAAGAGAATGCTTTTGTATATCATGAATCCTACAAAGTTTCAAGCATGTCAATTTTTGATCCATTATCATGAAAAACGTGGTGATAAGATCATTGTCTTTGCAGATAATGTGTATGCTTTACAAGAATATGCATTAAAACTTGGGAAACCATTTATCTTTGGAGGTACACCACAACAAGAACGTATGAATATCTTACAGAATTTCCAATATAACGATCAAGTGAATACGATTTTTCTTTCAAAAGTTGGTGATACATCTATTGATCTACCAGAGGCAACATGTCTTATTCAAATATCATCTCATTATGGATCTCGTCGTCAAGAAGCTCAAAGACTTGGTCGTATCTTGAGGGCAAAGAGAAGAAATGATGAAGGTTTTAATGCTTTTTTCTATTCACTTGTCTCTAAGGATACACAAGAGATGTATTATTCAACAAAGAGACAAGCGTTCCTTGTTGATCAAGGTTATGCTTTCAAAGTGATTACACATCTTCATGGAATGGAGAATTTACCAAATTTGGCATATGCTTCTGCAAGAGAAAGAAGAGAATTGTTACAAGAAGTGTTATTGAAGAATGAAGATGCAGCAGGATTAGAAATTGGAGATGATGCAGATAATTCTTCAATTGCAAGAAAAGATGGACTTAAACGTGCACAGAATGGTGGGAACCGTAAAGTTAAAGCACAAAGAACAGCTGGTTCGCTTGCTTCATTGGCTGGAGGTGAAGATATGGCATATGTGGAGTACAGTGGTAATAAGAACAAGGAATTAAAGGAACATCATCCGTTGATCCAAAAGATGTATTACAAGAAGGGAAAGAAATGATTAATAAGGACAACTACATCAACAGTTTTACAATATATTTAATCAATAATTATTACAAATCTAATGTCGTTAAAGAGAAAGATGTAGTACGTCGATCTCGACACCTTTATCAAGAATTGAAGAAGAATACCTTATAGACCCACCACCTCAGTATATATATATAGTACATGAAAGAAACAGTTGTATAAGACTATGACGAATTAGTCTGTAGTCTTTGTTGTTCCAGTTCATCAACAACCATATTTTCTAGATCGCTCAATGATCCTTGTATGTTTAGTTTCAATGTAATGACAGTATCCATCATCTTTTGTGCCTTTGAATGTAAAATTTCTCTTTCTTGTTGTATATCACTAACCAGTTTCTTATATTGCATATCGACTGTCTTCTTATGTTGTTCAAGCAGTAATTTATTCTGCTTAGAGTTTGAATACATCTGTTTCAACTCATTTTCGAATCTTTCAATCTCAGCATGATATGAAGTTGCATCCTTTGCCATGTTATCGTAGAGTTCCTCATAGTCCAATTTAAGAGCAGATAATTTAGCTTCAAGAGATTCAATGTTATCAGATTTTTCATTTATAACTTCGTTTAAAGAATCCAATCTTTCTTGAAGATTGATTGCTTCATCCTGTGAATGATGAATACGAGAACTTATATCGTTCTTCAATTTTTGAAGGTTTAATCTGATATTTGTCTTTAGATCTTGACCATCCAATAATGCATCGGGCCTTAGACCTAATCTTTCTTCACTCAGTAGATTATCAAGTTTTATTACAAATTGTGAAGCATCAACTTCGGATGAAATCGAAGCGATTGTATAGATGTTAAAATTGTACTCCTTTAGCGTATTTGTTAACTCTTCATAACAATGTTGAGATTCAATCTCCTTTGAATGTACGATCTTAGATATTTCGTTCAATCTAAGATTTACAGCATCGATTGCCTTTGATACCCGATCTCTTTCATTGTTCATTCTATCGATATCCTTTGGAGTTAAACCTTGATCGGACATTTGTTTTTGTATTTGAGATTTCTCTTCTTCTGTACGAGCCAATTCCTTTTCAGAATTCTCCATCTCTTGTTTAATCTGTTGAAGAACTGTGTTCCATTTTGTCTTACGGTTTTCCATGGATTCAATATAGGCTTTAAATTTGAATAGATCACTTTCAAGAGCTTCGAATTTTTTTTCAACAGCACACAGTGATTCAGATTCAACCATCAATTTTTGATAAGTCTTTTTAAGAGAATCATTTTCAGCCAATAGTTCTTGTGTTTGAATGACAACGTCCTGTGTATATGCCTCATATTCCAATTTCATCTCATCGTAAAATTCTGAATAATCATCAATGTTATTTAAGAATGCATTATACGATTTGATGATATAATTCACAAATATCTTCTCCAGTTCGAATTCATTTCCTTCTGATGCTTGAGAAGAATCCGTCATTGAAGTAACGTTATCAACCCTTGAGATCAATCCTGTTAACCAATAGATGATACCAAGAAACACTGGCCAATTTTGACCACCAACAGCTGATATCTGAGATTTGTTAATGGACTCTAGATATGGATATCTGATATTCTTCAAGACGTAATATACTTCATGTTCGATACTTTTGGTAAACCTATAACCAGGATCAACTTTCTTATACAAAAAATGGAACATCATTACAAAATCCTTTTGAGTTGGACTCTTTAAAGTCTTTGCTGTCAATGGATGTTTCATTTCAATCTCAAAGTTGTATGTGATTAGGAAATCAAAGATCTCTTGTTGGATGGTCTGTTGATAGTTCTTATCACGTAATGGACGTGGATCCCTTGATTGTGACAATGAAAACCCACCAAGTCCAAATGATGATTGTCTATTGGTTGGACGAGACACTGAGTTCACACCAGCTAGACTCTTTCTCTTGTTGGATCTTAATACGCTCTGTTGTACCATCTCATTGATCCCCTGTGAAGTTCGTTTCTGAGCAGTACTAGTGACGCTATTCGCATTACCGTTGGCATTGTTGTTCGTTCTTGGAGCACCAATCATCGATTGTCTGTTGGATGTGGAGTGTCTGTTGGAGGTTCTCTTGAATGCCGAATTGGAAAGCTGTGGGATGTTTGAAACGCTTTGTACTTGGTTGAGATCGATCTGTGAGAGAGGAGCACTTCCTTCTGCCCTGTTTCTCCTTGCTAGAAAGTTATCTTGTGACATGTCAGTTTTGCTAGTTTATTATGAAACACGAAAAGATGATGGGTGAAAGGAGCTGGACTGGACTGGACTGGTTGGAGGACGAGCAAAAGAAGCGACGGAGCGGCAGTTGAGCAGTGATGTGGTGATAAAAGAGTGGAAGACACGGTGATGTCCCTGGTTGCAGTGGCTGGTCTGTTTGTTTGTTTGTTGAGTTGTAATTATGGGTTGTGATGTGTTTGTTTACTTTTTGTGATCTCTCGGATTTTTTGTTTTATTTGTTTTGAAAGATTTAGTTGGTAGGAAAAATAGGGGTAACCATGGAAACAAAAACAATGATAACCGCGAATGTGTTTTATATATTCGCAATTCGTATTATTTGGTTGGGGCCACTTCACTGTGCTAAAGGAAAAACTTTCCAAAACTTTTTTTAAAGCGATGAGCTTGTGAGTATATTACTACTGGTTTGATTTGAATATCAATTAGCTAACTATACAATTATAATTTCATATAACAATGAGTGAAACTAATGTTAATGCTATTGTCTTGGATGCTACTCCATTGATTACACAACACGTTTCAACTTTACAAAAATATGGAGAATTTTTTTATACAACACCAACAGTTTATAATGAAATTAAAGATGAAAATGCATTAAGAAATTTAAAACTTTGGAATGATAAATTACAAATTAGACATCCAAATGAAGAATCTATTAAGAGAGTCTCTGAATTTGCAAGATTAACTGGAGATTTTTCAGTTTTAAGTACAAATGATATTCATATTATTGCATTAACATATGAACTTGAATGTGAATTAAATAATGGTGATTGGAGATTAAGATCAAAACCTGGTCAAAAGAGAGAATATATAAAGAGATTGGAAGTACAGAGGGAATTGGAGAAGAAGAATGCTGAAGCTGAAGCTGAGGCTGAACCAATGGTTAAGGATGATGCAGTTGACTCTCAAGAACAAGAATTCATTGAAAAGAAGAAGAAACCAAGACGTAGAGGAGGTAGAAAGAATAGAGAAAAGAGACTTGAAAGAGAAGCTGCAGATGCAGCTGAGACAAATAAGGAATCTGATATTACAAATACAGAGACAGTTGTACCAGAGAATCAACAAGTTAATGAAGAAGAAGAAGAAGTTTCAAAAGAAGAAATTGAAAATGCAATGAATAAACTTGAACAAAAATTGGAAGATGTTAAATTAGAAGAGAATTCTGAAAATGTTGAACATACAGATGAGAATACAGATGAAACCACAGAACAGACTGACGATATTGATGATGGAGAATGGATCAGTTCTGATAACCTTTTAGAATTTATGATTAAAGATGGAGGAGATTCAATGGATCAAGATACACAGAATAACAGTAGCAATAACAAAAATTCCAAGGCTAAAGTTGCACTTATAACAGGAGATTTTGCAGTTCAAAACGTTTCATTACAAATGGGATTAAACCTTTTGAATGTCCTAAATGGATTACAGATTAAAAAAGTGAGGAATTATATGCTTAGATGTTATGCATGTTTCCATATGGTTCCAATCCCTAAGGATGGATCAGCAAAGCATTTTTGTCCAAGATGTGGTGGACAGACGTTGATGAGATGTTCTGTATCCGTTGATGCATCAACAGGAGAAGTTACACCACATCTTAAATCCAATTTTGAATGGCATAAAAGAGGTGATCGTTATTCTTTATCTTCACCACTTTCAAAGAATTCACAAAAAAGATTGGGTAAGAAGGGATTTGTACATAATAAATCGAATAAACAGAAGGAATTTGAAGAACCTATTTTAAGAGAGGATCAAAAAGAGTATCAAAAGGCCATGAAGGATGATGATTGGTTAAGAAGAAAGAATGAAAAAATTCTTAACGATTATATTGGTGGTGGATCAGCAGATAATTTTATATCTCCATTTGTTGCACAGGGATTTAGATCCCATGGAGTGAAAGTCGGTAAGGGACGTTATATCAACTCTGTTGGTCGTAGAAAATGATTTGTATAGTTCTTGGTTTAATCGGATATATATTATCATGAGACACTTATCAGTTGTAGTACCCCCCTCTCCCCATTTGGAGGTGGGGCAACAACAGCCAGAGAGAAAAAATTAGGTTAAGCAGCCCGGGTCCTTTGTCCAGGTGAGAGAAAAGGCGCAAAAAAGAAGTTCAGGGAACTTGCCAAAAACACACAGAAAAGATAAAGAGAGAAATCATTTATTCACAATAAACACACACACAGAGATAGAAAGATACAGAGAAGACAAAGAAGACAACAGAGAGTAATAAACAATGCAGACCGATCAACCAGGTCCGGAGCCATACGACACCAATGTCAAGAATAATAATAATAACAACATGAACTCTTCCAATGAACTGAGTCCCAAGGAGTTGGCATTATCCAGTCTTCAATGTCCATCACCACCTCCAATTCTTAATACTAGCGTTGTTAGTGGTAATAATTTATCACAAGTTTCTATTAATAAGATCATCGAACAAGAATTTGAAGAGAGTAATGGATCTTCAAGGATTAAACAACCACAACCTGTTGTTCCAGTTTTAGAACTTTCAAAATCAGAATCTCATACAAGTTTTAAACCAATTGCAAATGTATTAAGAGGTAGAGCTGCTGCAACTGCAGTTGTTGCAGCAGTTGCTGCACAAACTGCAAGAGAACGGTTAAGTGCATCTGCTGATAATAACAACAATAACGGTAATAGTCAAAAGCCAATCCATCCACATTTCAATTTAGAAGATACTGTACGTCATGGTGGAGGTGTACGTTCTAGAAGTAATAGTTCATCCCTTGTCCCACCAGAAGATATTTTGATCAATGGTGGTGGTGGTACTGGTAGTAGTAGTAACAGTAATGATAACCTTAATGGTTATAGTTCAAATGAAAATTATAAGAAGGATTCTATTCAAAATATTGATCCAAGGTTACCACAAGATGATGGTAAGATTCATATATTATTTGGAGCATGTGGTAGTGTATCAAGTGTAAAGATCAAGACAATAGTTAAGAAATTAGAAGAGATTTATGGAGATGAAAAGATCTCTATTCAAATCATTTTAACTTCATCAGCTGAACATTTTATATCAAGACAAGATTTTAATTCAAATGTATTCATATGGCGTGATAAGGATGAATGGGCAAATTGGAAACTTCGAACAGATCCTGTATTACATATTGAATTAAGAAGATGGGCAGATATTTTGATTGTTGCTCCATTAACTGCAAATACTTTATCCAAGATTGCACTTGGTATATGTGATAATCTTTTAACAAATGTTATAAGGGCATGGAATACACAATTCCCAATCTTAATGGCCCCCTCTATGATAAATTATGCTTATAATTCTGTTCAAACAAAGAGACATTTAAAGACGATAAAGGAAGAGATGCCATGGATTGAAGTATTTAAACCTGTTGAAAAGATCATTGGTAGTGATGGAGATATTGGAATGGGAGGTATGATGGATTATAATGAGATTGTTGATAAGATTGTTAAGAAACTTGGAGGGTATCCAGAGGATGAGGATGAGGAGGATGAAGATGAAGATGAAGATGACGAAGAGGATACTCAAAAGACTAATAGTAATAAGATGGATGATGTTAGTAATGGAAATATAACTAAGGGTAATAATGGTAATGGTAATGGTAATAGTACTACTAATAATAAGAATGTGAATAATAGTTCAAGTGTTAAGGGTAAAGGTATGATAAGTGATGATGAAGATGATGATGACGACGATGACGATGACAATGCAATAGAAGATAATATCCAAATTGAACAATCATCATCAAAATTGATAAAGAATATAAGGAAACTTACAGTTGCAGAAGAAGATGGAATAGAAGGAGTACCTAGTTCTATTTAATATAAAGCTATTGCTGTTTACTGTTTACTGTTATACTAATGTGTATCACGTGACCGTAAAATTACTAATATTAACACCCTGCTTTAAGGGTTTAGTCATAAAAATTAAAATTAACCAGTAAAACGCCAGTAAAGTGTAAGCAAATTTTATAAAGATATGGATGCATAAGCAAAATGACAGTTGAATTGTCAGCAAGAAAATACAAATTAGCTATATAAAGGCTTTAAGTATAAAGTTATAAAACTTAAAAGCATTTGCTTGACAAACTAATGGTCATATAACACATTGTTACTATAACATATAACTAGCAATTAAGCCATTGTCATAAGCAATAGTTAAGATAGCAATAGTACAATTAATACTCAAAGGATTACCCGGCACAGAACAGAGCCACAGTACAATTTTCAAAGCCCGTTTTTTTTTATCTTTTCCATCAGCATTTTTAAAAAGGAAAAGGGCAATAAAAAAAGGTTCAAGAAAATTCTTTAACTGGAGCTTCATAGAAGTAAGGAACTATTTAGCATTAAACAGAGAGGAAGAAACTAAAGCATAGGACATTTATCTATCCATCATCATTTTCCATCGGTAGTTTAGACAACAACATTAATATTACATCTCACTTTACAAGTTGTCTATATAAAATATCTGGGTCTTTTTATCTGAATTGGGATATAAACGCAGAGGAAAAACAAGAAAATAAAATAACGCTGGAAATTTATTACTAGTCATAGTTAAGCATAAGCAGAGGTATAAGTATAAGAAGTTGGACATTTGCTTAAATTCATACAACATATACAATATATCATACAACATACAACATATACCATACAACATAAGATGAACGTCTTACTACTTTTAAACCATGAATTTGTTGCACAACAAGATGCATCAGACATAATATCGATAAAGAAGAAAGAATTAACCAATAGACATTTAAATTCAACTATTGATCAATTTTTATTATCCAAAATTGTCCTAAATGAAGTTTCATTATCATCAAATCATTACGATTTTGTATATTATTTGGATCAAGATGGATTTAATAAGACAATACCTAATCATCCAATGATTAAGAATTCTATCAAACAGACAGTTTCATTGGTATCTCTTGGTAATAGTAATAACAGATCAAATGGTGATAAGAAACTTAGTTCAAAATTGGCTAAATTAAGATTTAAAAAATTACAATCACCTCCACCACCAGAATTAATCATACCAACAAAGTTGAATACAGAAGCAAAATTAAGATATCTTAGTGAAGATGATGATAGTGAAGATGATGAATTGATAGATGAAGATAGTTTAATATCGACATTGGATTCAAATTCTATAATTTGTTTAAGAGAACCTTCAAATGGAGGTATAAAGAGAAGAAAAGCATGTAAAGATTGTACATGTGGATTAGCAGAGAAGGAGGCATTTACCTTTAGTAAAGAAGAAGAAGAAATTAAACCAAAGGTTCAATTTTCAGATAAAGAATTGAGTGAGATTGATTTTACAATTGAAGGTAAAACTGGTGGATGTGGTTCATGTTCACTTGGTGATGCATTTAGATGTTCTGGTTGTCCATTCTTAGGTTTACCAGCGTTTAAACCTGGTCAAGTTGTTTCTTTGTTAAACGTTGAAGATGATTTGTAATATGTCATATGACATATACTATGACATATTCACTGTCTATTTATTTCTTTAATATGAAGTATATTTATATTATATTAACTATGGATGTATTGTATAATGATAGGGTATATATATACCCGCCAGCGGAATATATTATTATATCAACAAGATAATATATCACACCTTTGACACCACAGTCTTTTGTGATTCCAACTGTTTGGCATTTCTATCATGATACTCCTTTTGAACTTGTCTATAATGTTCACAATCATGAGATTCTAATAATCGATGAGATGTACAAAATTTCTTATCACAGAATGTACATTCTCCAATGATTGAATGCGGTGATGTACATGTTTTATATTGACAAAGTTTTTTAGATTTCTTCTTTGGTTTTAAGCTGGTTGTTGTTGTTGTTGTAACTGGTGAAGATGACACCTCGTTAAGGACTTGTTCAAGGTTGGCTGACATTTGGTATAGCGAGAAGCAGGTAGTGTAATGTAGAGTTGTGATAGTAGTGTATTAGTGGCAGTAGTAGAGTAGTGTAGTAGTGTAGAGTAGTAGTAGCTAGCTTCTTAATGTTTATGTCGTAGAAGTCAGATAAGAAAGTGTAGCGTGAGCTTTTATATAAATAACCAGTGAGATATTTACTAGTAGTTAACCCCCGCCCCTTGTAAATTCCCCATGGAATGCCATAGTTAACAGAGAGATTAAGCTGTTAAACCTCGCCACCGTAATCTGACTCAGCGGCTCAGTGCGCGGCTAATTAAAAGAAACGTTAACTATTGCTACTAAACTTTAATTGCCGTGACTTATCGGATTTAATTCTTGTATTTGTATTTCTATTTCTATGTCTGACGTCATATATATGGCCATATCACGTGACATGAAAGGCATATAAACGTAAACATCTATCTAGTTAGTTAATGACTGGTTACAACAACCCAACTTTACGCAATGCAAGTTGAACAACATCAAGAACATCTTCACCAATCACCGTTGGTGTACATGGTAATCTATCTCCAACTTTATAAACTCCTGTTTTGACAAGTGCAGTATTCCAACCATAGTTATAACCACCAATTATATCAGAAGCTGGATTATCACCAACCATAAATATATTTCTAATGGTATTATTTGGATTTAAAATATGATTTGCAAAATCAAATGAAAGTTTTGTCGGTTTACCTAATACTTTTTGGTTAACAATCTTGGTTCCAATCTCTCTTTCATATAATTTATTGATCAAAAATCTGAAAACTCCTTGACCATAACGAGGTTTTGGATAATCATTTGACCATAACCAATCATCATTTGAAAAGATAAATTCAACATTTGGATTTTGTTTGAATATATCACTAACGATTTGTAAATCTGTCCATAAATCTCTTGGATCGTTGAATATTAGGATCTTATCTATACTATTACCAATATTAGCTATATCCATATGATCTGTTATATGTTCACCATAGTTTAAAGTATCATTATTCTTGAATGGTGAAATTGATGGATTTGTCTTTACAAAATCACAAGTTAATAAAACTTTTTTAAAACCATAATTTTGTGCAACTGATCTAATTGAATCTCCAATACCACCAATACATAATACAGTCATTTGATCTTTATTTTGAATCATTTGCATTGGAGTATGAGATTGAATAATTTTGGAGATTGGAATATCCAGATCTAATTTGTTACTAAGGATTTCTGATCTTTCTAATTCTGAAATACCACCACCATTTGTTAAAAGTATCCATGGAATATTTTTAGATTCTAATAAATTTAATGCTTTGGAAGCATTTGGTATAACATTTGAACCTTTTAAAAGTACACCGTCCATACTAAGAACTTAGAGTTAGTATATGATATGACATATATATCATATGTCATATGACTATGTCATAGTGATATAATATAATGACATATAATGTCATATGACTATGTCATATTCATATGTCATATGACTATGTCATACTATAAAGTATACCTACTCAAAGACAAATCCAACTTCATTTGAATTATAAGAATTTGTTGAATATAACTTTCTTGAAATAAACAAATTGTTATATGATAATCTTATCATATGTCTATTCATAATGTGTTTAGAAGATAACATTTTATTCGGTTCTATGTCTATGTCTGTTCTATTGTATTGTATTCTATTCTATTGTATGTCTTAGAGTCATTTGTTTACTATTTATATTCTAATTAACCCCCGATAAGCCGACGGATTTACACAATCTAAAAGATGATTACGTAATCACAAACACATATAAGTGTTATAT
>JAJLRR010000044.1:30924-74497 GCA_030567175.1 Williopsis lachancei
ATCAACAGTCTGTCTATTCAATAAATATCAATTCGTAACCAATTTTAACAATTCATTCACAGTGTTATCTTCAGAGTTATAACCTTCTTCAACAATCCATTTATTACCTTCTTTATCAATTGGATGTAACACTGAACATGCTCTTCCAACTATTAACAAACCTGGGGGTCTAGAACCAATGGATTCAACGGCATCAACCAAGTTTTCCAAAGTTGTTCTTGTTATTCTCTGATCAGGACATGAAGCTCTTTCGACAACAACAGCAGGAGTTGTCATATCCCATTTTTTATCTTCTAACCCCTTTATCAAATCTCTTATTCTATGTAATGCCATTAAAAACACAGTTGTTCTATTGGGTACAAATTCAGGTAAATTTGGTAAAATTCCTCTTCTACCTGTCCCCGTACAGATTAATACTTGGTCTGCAACGTCTCTTTGTGTAACTGGTATTTGTGATACAACAGAAGAACTCAATGCAGATGTTAAACCTGGTAGGACTTTTGGTATTATACCATTTTGTTTAAAGAATAAAAATTCTTCACCACCACGTCCAAAGATATATGGATCACCTTGTTTTAATCTAACAACTTTTAAACCTCTCTTTACAGAATCTAAACCAATTTTTAATAATTCTTCTTGTGCAGCTTCTGCATTTCCTGGGAATTTACGTGCAATAAACTTTTCAGTCTTTATGGGTATAAGATCTAAAACTTGTTGTGGTACTAATTTATCTGCTAATACCAAATCAGCTTTTATTATTTCGTTGAAAGCTCCTATGGTTAATGAAGAGATTGAACCTGGACCTGATCCAACAAGTGATATTGAACCTTTTTTATTATTGCTATTATTACTTCTATTGTCATTGTCATTATCATTATCACTGGTCATAATAGGCATTATCTTTTCTCTATCGTTATAAGACTTTGTTAAATCTTCAATAGACAACTTGGCTAATTTAGATAATGGATAATATTCAACGATTTGTGATAACCATCTTGATCTTTGTAAATTTTGTTCTAATTCTGTCATATTAAATTCATTAACAAGATCGTTAAATTTAAAAGTTTGTATTGAATCTTCTTCATTTTCATCCAATTGATCCTTAAGAAACGTTTCATATTCTTTCTTTAAATGTGATAGTTTTAAACGATCTTCATTTTGTATATTTTGTCTCAATAACCCAATATTTTTACAGATTAAATCAATATCCTGTGGTAAATTTGATACAATTTCCCTTTTAAGTCTATTTGCCAATTTACAACCTTTACCAGAAGTTGAAATACCCATTTTAAAATCACCCTTTGTATAGGTTGAAAGTAAGGTAAAAGTTGAATATTGTGGACATTCTGTTATATTTATTGGTATTCTTAACCGTTGACATTGATTGAATAATTCTTGTTTTAATGAATTTTGATCCAATGGTAAATGAACGTACAATCTATCGATTATATTATTAACTGAAGGTCTTCCTAATGAACAAAGATCATTTGATAAATCAACTAATCTTCTAAGGATCTTTATTGAACCATTTTGTTCAAGAAGTTGTAAATTATGTGATATTTCAACATCTTTTGAACTATTAGTTATTATCAGTGGAATTGCACCATTTGATATGATGGATTGAACTCTTGAATATGTTAACCCTGATATTCCAATGAGAAGATGGATTTCATCCTTGCAGTTTATTGAAACGAGCATCTCTTACTCTGAACTTAACTTCTATAAAGTAATAAGAAGAAGAATTAAAGCCATACTGCACGGTATAAATAATTAGAATTAAAAGATGATGATGAGTTTAAAGATTTTTACTTATCATCATCCTTCACGTGACCAGTCCCCGAAGCCACTCTGTGGCTGATGGGGCAAAGCCCGATAATTGCACAAGCCACAGTGAAATATATATATTTTTTATATCCCAGTGCTGCATAACCATTTTCAATTTTTTCAGATCAGATGAGATTATGAACTGATTATTTAATTCTATTATATTCTATTCTTACTCTTATTCTTACTATTCATTATTCATTGCTGTTCATCAGAATAGAATATAGTATTCATTAGAGTAGAATAGAGATGGCCAAGAGAACTTTAGGATTGGGTAAAGCTGCAAAGCAGAAGAAGCAGAAGACTGCTACTGCTACTAGTAGTAGTAATAGTAGCAGTAATAATGAGATTCATGTTGATATCGACGATGAAGATGTTGATCCAGATGATGAATTTATTCAACTTAAAGCATTATGGTTAAACTATTTGGATAATGAAAGAGAAAATGAAATGGTTATAAATGGTATTATTCATGAATGTGATAGAATATTGAGGAATAGTAAAGATATTAAACCATCTTCAGAATTTTATTCAATCTATGCATTAGCATTATCAGAGTTATCTTCATTAGTTAATGATAATGAAGATAATAATGTTAATGAAATACATAATATATTTAAAGAATCTATTGAAAGATTAACAATTGGAGAATCAATATATCCAAATTCAAATGATTTATTAATTTCAAAAACTTTTATCGATATATCAAGAATTCCATTAGAATTTATATCAAATTGGAATATACAGACTAATTCAAAAGATATTGATAATAATATTAATATTATGAAAATATTGGATAATGCATTAAAGAATTATGAAAAAGGTACAGATAAGATTAATCTAACAACTTTTAATCAAAAGATCATATATGAAATTATAAAAGCATTGGATGATTTATTAGAGATTATTCAAAATTTTGGTAAACAGGATAAGATTGCAGAAGGATTGGATAGTGATGATGATGATGATGAAGAAGAAGAAGAAGATATTGTTATACCAAAGACTCATCCATTGTATAAGATATCCAAGACTGATAAATATTTCCAATGGTTGATTGATCATGCTTTAGAATTTGGTGATCTATTAAAGAAGGAATATGGTCATCTGTTAACCATGACAGAATTATCTTCAAAAGAAGTTAAACAACTGACCTTTTACCAAAAAGTCTCTACAAAGATTGGTCAATTGTTATTACAATCTTCTGAAACACCATCAAATATTTTCACCTCGATTACCTATGATTCGGATATTGAAGATGATACTGTTATTGACGGTATGGATAGTAAACAAGCACAGACAAAGGCAATAGAACTTGTTTCAAAAGCTATAGATTTTTTTAAAATTGCAGAAGATAAAGAAGATCCCAAAACTTGGGTTAACGTTGCAGAAGCCATAATTGAACTTGGTAATCTCTATGACTATGAGAGTAAAGAACAGTTGGATTGTTATGCTATAGCAGAGAAGAAGTTGAAGAGGGCAAATAGAGCAACAAATGGTAAATATCAGGAAGTTTTGGATAACTTGTTGGGTAATTGAATGTTATATACATTGACCGTTAACCATTGAGTATATACATCCCTATTAGTATTAGTAATATTAATAGTACTGCTTACGTAATACATAAATACTTCGCGAACAGAATTACTAAATATCCTAGATCATGATTTAAATAGAAATGTTGTATACTATCAGTATTAGCTTTAGCATATTAGTTACTAGTTATTAGCTACCAATAACAATGAGCAAGACTATCAAGGTATCAAGCAATGACATATGGAAGAACAGAGTGGATAAAGTTGTGAGTATACTGTTCATTATCCAATGAATCATAGATACTAACATTAGTTATATAGAACGCTGAACTATTTACATTAACTTATGGATCAGTTGTTTCACAATTAGTTCGTGATTTTAAAAAAGATTATCAAAAAGTTAATAAAGAATTAGACAAGATGGGTTATAACATTGGTATAAGATTAATTGAAGATTTTTTATCTAAAACTGGAACTGGTCGTTGTCAATCTTTAAAAGATACTGCTGATGTTATATCAAAAATTGCATTTAAAATTTATCTTAACGTTATACCACAAATTACAAATTGGTCAAATGATGGTAAAAGTTTTAGTTTAATAATTGATGAGAATCCATTAGCTGAATTTGTTGAATTACCAGATGATGAAGATACTATAAATAATTCATCAAATGAACTTTGGTATTCAAATGTATTATGTGGTATTATAAAAGGTGCATTAGAAATGGTTCAATTAGAAGTTGAAGTAAATTTTATAAGTGATATATTAAAGGGAAATGAACATACTGAATTAAGAATACAACTTGTTAGATTCTTAAAGGATGAAATGCCAGCTGGTGAAGATTAATATTAATAATGTTTATTAGATGTGATATGACAATTATTATTCTATGTACTGTATATATGCATAGCAAAATGACATAGAAGTACCGTATTAGGAAGTCTATTACATAATCATCACTGAAAGGGAAAACTACCGCAAACGGCAATTTATCTCCTGCAAAGTGACGTCTGTTTTACTTTTCCCAGATCACAAGAAATTATTACAAAATCTGAACGCGATGCTCCCTTAAAATCAAAATATTTAGCAGCAGACTGGAATTATCTCTCACCTGTTAAATCTTTTGAAAACAGAAAAATTATTAGCGTCTAGGCACCTGCGATAAATAAATGCAATAGAACACGCAACAGATCTCAACTTCACACTCCAACTCCACACACAGCCAGTTGCCCCCTTCGTTGTTCTCTTTGTCTCCGTTGCAACTCTCTGTTTTACTACACCGTCAGCGTCTTCTTCGTCATCTCTGAGTTCATCTCTCCAGGGGTTTCCCGCATTCCAACATCGAACGCGCCTTTGGTTCTTCTACACATTCGTTAAACACAGACAACCCACAATTATACCCACCAAACAATGGCCAAATCAGAATTCTCCAAACAACACAGACGTCAACATCAACAGTTCCAGATAACAAACTTCACCACCGACCCGTTCTTCGTATCAACGTGGTCAGTGGCATTCATCTCTTGGATCATCGCATTCATCGGCTCCATAGTGGCCAACATTACAAGTTCATTCCCAAGATTCACATGGTGGGGGCTCGTTTTCCAACTGTTGATCCTCTTGATGATGTTCTTCTTCTATGGATTTGACCTTGTGGATCAATACAAGAATTTCTTAACTGGTGCTCTCTCGATAGCATTCATCTATACAACAAATTCGGCAACGAATTTGGTTTGGGCAGATGGGTCTTCAAAGGCTGCTGCTTCTGCTGGAGTTATAGTTCTTTCAATTATAAATCTCATTTGGATCTTTTATTATGGTGCTGATAATTCATCTCCGGTGAATCAATG
The DNA here is from genome assembly GCA_030567175.1 of Williopsis lachancei. Lineage (NCBI taxonomy): Eukaryota > Fungi > Ascomycota > Saccharomycetes > Phaffomycetales > Wickerhamomycetaceae > Williopsis > Williopsis lachancei. The sequence continues at coordinate 36,131 of JAJLRR010000044.1, forward strand.
GATTGATTCTTTCTCTTTAAAAGGTCCAAGATCTTCATCAAACCCCTTCTATGCAAATCAATATAGACATACGAAATATTCAAGTACGATCCATGATAATGATCATGATGAAGATCATGATATCGATATGAAGAATAATAACAATTGGTCTAATCAAAGATACGTATCATCAACGGGTCTTAATGGATTAGAGAATTTTTCAGAGGCAAATGATACACCAATTTATGATATACCATTACAGAATCAACACAACAGTAATAACTATCAATTAAATCAAGAAGATGAAGATATAAATACTCAGATTAGTACAGGTACAGGTACAAATCTAATAATTGATGATTTCCCATATACAGCAAGAGCTCTATATGCTTATGAATCTAGTCCTGATGATGAAAATGAAATTTCATTTGAAAAAGGTGAAATTTTAAAAGTTAACGATATTCATAGTAGATGGTGGCAAGCAAAGAGATCAAATGGTGAAATTGGTATATGTCCAAGTAATTATGTTGAGCTTATTGAATAGATCTATATATCTATATATTACATAATACATATCATATGAGATCAATAGAAAGGTGCCCAACCCATATAAATCACCGCAAGGTTCTTAACATCAATAGCTTCACTGATCAACTCTTGAACACTCGCCTCAACACTTAATCCATTTGCATCCAATTTATCCTTAACTCCCCTTAATGCCCTTGCGGCATCGGATCCATCCATTTCAAATTCAGTGCTCTGTTGTACTGCATTATTTCGAACACTCTCATCGTTTTGTAACCTCTTCTTTCGAACAGGTGAAATGGCCCATGAATAAAGAGGATCATATCTTAACACATTCAAGATACCAAGGATCTTTTCATCGTTACAACGAAGTACTCTAAACACATGTTCAAACCCCTTTCGGAAACTACCTTCAACCCCGGTACACCCTAGAGCATCAACAATATCCCTTGTTAATCTGAATGGAACCCTTTCAGGTATAGGTAATAATTTACCTTGATCAAATGCAACTCCTAAATCGATATGAATAGGTTCTCCTGTGGAATTATCAATCAAGATATTGTTCAAATGACGATCTCCAAGTCCCAAGATATGTCCAACAATAGAATTTGTAATGATTCCACGTGTATAAACTTGACGTGATCTATACCAATCATCAACGTTTAAAAATGTATCGATAAAAAAATTTCTAAAAATTGGATTGATGCCTTTACAAATCTTATTATACGTTGAAATTCTATCCCTTGTACTCTTTGATTGAACTTCTTTCATAAGGATCCTTGCTTCATCAAATTTAATCTTATCATTTGCATCATGATATTTTTTTAAAATATCTGCTAATGCTATAGAATTTGCAACAAATTCAATCATACCAACTTGTGGTCCTAATGGTACAACTTTATACGTTCGTATCTTTAAATCACGTCTCTTGGTCTCTTTGGAACTTTGTAATATACTATTCACTTTGACAAAGACTTGTTGCATTATAGCATCTTGTCTTAAATCATCAGAACTTCCCTTTAATAACAACTTATGACTTGTCCCATCATTCAATTCCAATTTCATAATCTTGGGTAAACTTATACCAGATGATGATATAGTCAATGTAGAATGAACATGTGTTATCCTTGGAACCCATGAATAATCACAATCATTAGAAATTCGTAGATTGTTCAAAGTTGGCAATGGAATGTTTAATCCACAAATCTCATTGATCCAAAATTCTCCATATTTCATATTTTGTAAATATAATTTTTTGGAATTGGATTGAACTTTTTGTGTTGCAAGTCTTATAGATTCTTCTGTCAATTTATCTAAAGGAACAAGTATTTTATCATTGAATTCAGAATCACTTCTACTCAATCTCAACCAAAGATTCTCTGCAGCCTTCATCCTAGATCCAATAGTTCGATCCGTCTTTGCATGTTCATACATCTTATGAACTCTCAAGTTAACAAGATAACTCAAAGAATGATATGGATGCTTAATACATATATCCTCAATCACCCTTTGTAAGATCTGTTGGAACATAACTGAACTATCTGCTAACCTCGATGCCAATTGGTTGATCCATGGAATGAATTTATAACAAGGAACCGAAGATATAAGCTTATCCACAGTGACATTGATATATTCTTCACTTGAAAGATGTAACCATATACCACAAAATTTATCAACGTCTTGATCATCGTAAATATCACTCGTAGAAAGACATGTCAATAGACATTCAGATGATAGTTTCATACAAGATTTCCTCTTATCCAACATTGAATCATAAGTCTCTTTATCACTGTTATATTCTAACACCATACGACGATAAAATCTACCTGCATCTGAACGTTCACGTTCAGGTAAGGATTTATCTTTAAAAGTTGACTTTAAATCTCGTAGTTCGTTCAACTTTGTAGTTAAAAATTCATGTCTTTTCAAAAGTTCATCATCTGTTATACTTTGACCTTCTTTTAGACAAAATTGTGCTATCTGATGAAGAATACTAGCACGTTCATCATCTGTTGATGCTTGATCAATACAATCCAAGGCAGGTTCAACATGTGAAGACATAATTGATTCAAACCGTTTTTGTCTAGCAGCATAGTTCCAATCAACAAGAGTTGCATTGAAACTTGAATTTGAACTCTGAAACAATTCGATGGGAAAGTTGGACTTTGGTGATGTTTCAACAGGTACAATACATGATTCGATTTGTTTTATTGGAATCACCGTTTCACCTTGAGACCAAAGTGTTGCCGCAAGATCTGCCAATGATATTCTAGATATTGCATCGTGTATATCATCACCTGAGATGGTCTCTGAAAACTTCGATAACAGTATCGTACTATTGACAGATTTTTGATGTTCTTTATGATATCGTGCAAATTTACCATATCTAATAGTCTCATGAGCAATTGCAAAACGTGAATCCGATTCATCCAATTTAGAAGATATATTTTCCAATGCTACTCTTCTAACAAACAAAATATCTTCAAAATCTTCAAATGGTACAACGCTAAACCATTTATCAGTCTTGGTTACAAATGCCTTCACTTGAGCTTCTAGATTAGTAGAGTTTATCATTCCAATATTTTCTATACTGGAAATAGCAGCAAGTGACTTTAATGAAATAAAAGAAGTAGCAGTGAATCGGTCAAACATGAACTCATAAATCCGTGAACTCTGTTGCAATATAGACTCCATACCCTCTGATTTCTTCAATGACTTCAAAAGAGTATATATGGCTTGGCCATCGGTCTCAACTTTCTCAGGAACAGGTAAATCCCATTGGCCCATTTTCCAATACCAATCATAACTATGAGATAATTTGCTTGCTTCGTCAGAATGTTCGTTCAAGAGTCCAGTTAACCCATTCATACCACTTGTATATAGAGCTGATCTCAAATTCTCAGTTATAGTAGATGAATTTCCACTTAATCTATTAGAGTCATAAGTAGCACTGGCGAATTGTAGCTGTTTGAGTGAAGAGCTATCGTTGTTACCAAGTAGCTCTATGGCAGAACTGAGAGAAGCATCAGTAGGAATTCCATAAATAAGATCCTTGTCAGAAAATGAAGCAAAAATATCCTTTAGTATATGAGAGACATCACAGAGCCTTGAGTAAATGTTGTCAGATTCACCTACCATTATGAGCCTTTCAATCAACAAAAGGGCAAATCTTGGAAGTCCAGCTTGTATAGCAGCCGTACACATAGACAAAACACTATTACCATCGATGAACTTTTTGAACATTGTAGCAAATACTTTGTCGGTATTTGCAGATACTTCAATCATATAAAATAGACGGACAATAAGTCTCAGCTTCTCACTTGGCGTCTCTTTTGAGACCTCGATGTTTAAGGTACTCTCGATGAACTTGCTCAACATAGCGGCAGCTTTCGAACCAGAGCGATGCACATAGAACATCCACAATAGGCTCAAAAGTTTACTAGAAGAACTATCAAACTCATTCAGATAGTGTTGGATAGCCACTAAGAAGGGGAACTCGGGCATCATTTGTTCCAAAAGTGCAATAGAGAAAGACTGACACCAGCTATTGAACTCTGCTGGAGGAAACTTCAATAGATCTTCAAGATCAGCAACGATAATGCCCTTTGGATGAAGAATATTAAATTGGAAAGGATCGAGTGAAATAAGCAGCTTCGATGGAGCAGAAAGATGGTTGCTAGCGTCAACCCATGGCTCCACAGAGTTTGGACTTTTGCAATAATAGTGTAGTAGAAGACCAAATATTCTCTCCAATGCCGTAGTTTCCTTCAAATTCACACTTTGATCCAAGAGCTCCTGCAGCATATCTAATATGGCACGCAGTGATGCACATTTCCCACTCAGGACATATTTGGAGCTAGAATCCAAGTCTGGAGAATCTTTCACAAGACCGTCTCCAGTTGACAGGTAAAACTTTCCCAAATATCTACCAGAAAATGCCGTTAATTCAGATCCATATGATTTTACATCAACATATAGAAGAAGCTCTGCAACGGAACGATCAGTTTCCAACCCTTCTAAAAAACTCAGATCTGAATACGTTGAGAATGCGAACTGTAAACATTTTAGAACATACGGCTTGAAGCGACCACCGATATCCAGCGGTACATATTTGAGCAGGTTCTGTAGATCCTGCTTTGAAATTCGCAAATCCTCATCGTTCAGAGCATTATAAAACGGAACGTATAAATTGTACATTGGACTTTCAGTAGAGCAATTTTTCAAAACAGAGTCGAGACACAGCTTCAATGGTACATTGATGATCTTATTTTCAAGGTAGTAATTAGTTGATACCCAGAATAGTTCAAAGAGCTCATCAGTAAATTGTGCGAATAGCAGATTCACCATGTCGGTATCTAATAGAAACACAATGAGTTTTGATACTTCATCGTGAATAGACCGTATTGACAGAAACTTTGTTAGATGTTTTAGCAGCCCTATCTTACAAGGACCAGAACCCAATGACTTACCACATATTACCAAGAGCAGCTTCAGTTTACGAAGCATGATAATCAGGTCATGATCAAATATACAATCGTTTTGAAGAGAATTGAGCATATTATTGGTAATGAAATACACCACCTGAGGGCTCCAGAAGTCATTTCGGTCACTGAACTCTCTGATCTGATGAATTGCATCAATCAATGATAAACCATAAGCTTGTTTGTAGAGCTTCGGAGAAGAAGGATCGAATAGAGTTTGAATAATGTCGTTATTGTGTGATGATGCGACAATTCGAATGATTTCTGATTCAGAGGAAACATCACATAATTGTAAAACTCGACCGATAATGAGAACTGTTTGATAATCCACTAGTTCGGCGAAAGAGCTAGTCACCTCATTAACCAGCTCTGAGCGACGGCCATTGGAGGAAAAGGAGAGCGGAATAAGCCAAGATAAAGAGTCCAGCATCAGATCCTCCTCCATCTCTATTTCACAAATTTTCATCACCAGGTCAATTGTCTCTCTACTAGGATTGCGCCTCGTTTTCGATAGAGAGTATAACACATATCTATTAGTCGAGACAAAATTCTTCACTGATTTGTATCCTAACAGCTGATAAGGATAATCTACCAGTGTTTGTCTGTCATCTAGCCATAGTCCAAAAAGATCAATCGAAAGATTATCAATAGGGTGGTCCGGCGAGAAAGAAAAACGTTTAAGAAGCTTCTTAACAGTGAGATCAAGATATTTCGTGAAGTGGAAACTTTGATGGAAACGTAAAAGAGTGTTCAGTAAAGAGACAAGGTTTAAATAGCAAATTTCTCCAAGTTTTGAAGCGCAATAGCAGAACACTGCTGCTGATTCGCTTGATTCCTCAGGGGACCCAAATGTCTGAAGGAACTTCTGCATATTAGAGAGTTGGTGCTGAGGTGAGAGCTGAGAAATAAAGCCGCAGAAGGGACTAACAACACCATATGAGATATAAACTGTGTGCTCTTTGCTGAGGATATTGAAAAAATGAGATTCTAATTCATGAATATCAGTGAGTTCTGCTCTCATATCAAATCGCCAGATCTTTGGCAAAAGGGAACAAAAGAGAGTAGCTGGGACGGTTCCATAAATCAAACGTTTCTTCGAGAGAGACAAAACCCATTTGAAAATATCAGTGAAATCAGATAAAAGACCCCGGTCTCCCTTCGTCATTAATATATCACAAAATTTATGACAAAATTTGAACAGCATAGTCATAGAGACATGTGATCTCTCAGTAGAGTACATACCAAGAAGTTTGTTGCCACATTGTCTCAAGAGAGTGCCTATGAGTTGTTTCTTCAAGCTGCCACAATCCCTGCTTTCCAGTTCTTCGAGTAAAGTATACAAGCATCTTAGAAACTTCAAAGAGTCCACTTGATCAAGATATGTTAGGACCTGTTGTATTGCAGAGTTCAGAGTAGTATCAGATGAGCCATGTACTTTTATAGTCATTTTGACAAGTAATTGCTCTATATAAGATGCTGTGTAAAGGTCAGAGTATATCGAAGTGGCTCTCATATTCTTCTTCACCTTTCTAATATCCCCAAACTCCTCAAGACGGTCAAAGCCACTATCAAAATGAGAGCTTGTGGAATCAGATTCATCCCTTACATGGAACAGTTCAAGTTTTAGATATTCCAAGACGAATATACCTGAGTTATTGTCGATTGAAACAGAACACAGTTCCTCCAAAACGTCTTTGCCTATAATAGTCCCCATCTCATAGATAGTTGGAGAGCCCAAGCTCTTTGTTATCATGAACTTTAGTCTCTCTGCCGAAGAGTGGAGTGACGGAATGACATAGATTTGCTGGAAGACAGAAATAGCTTGAGTGATAATCCTAGCGAGATGGAGTACTTGAGATTCATTATCCGACGTTTCCAGGGAGGTTATCATGAGATCAATAACAACTGAAAAGACCTCGTAACTGGAGCTTGGCGATGAAGAGATCCACCCAAGGTCAGCACTGTAGCTTACCTTCGACACTTTACTTCCAGTTATCAGCTGCATCAAAGGAGAGAACTGGCCACAATACGAGTGAAACCTTGAAAAAGGGTTGTCTGAAACTCTGAGTCTTGGAGACGGTTGATAGCTACCACCAATGATCCAGGACATGAACGAACCAAGATTGCTAAAACAGTCGGTCTTCATCAAAGTTGACCATTTGGATTCAAGCCATTTGAGGACATAATCCCCCACCAACTTATCAGTGGAATCAAGAAACTTTGCATGTTTACACAACACCAACCATAGGTCAAACGCATCATTTGAAATTCTCGCTGGCCCATAAACTTCTGAGACTTCGAATAACGTCCGTATCATTTGTCTTAAATCCTTTCCTGATGAGTTGAATGACGGAAGTTTGAAAATTTCCTTAGCAAGAGAGCATCCCAAGTGCATTGTTTGATCATCTTGAATCATTTGGAGATTAATCCTTATTATCTGTGCTAGTATTCCATTATCAGCAGACCAGCCTTGTCTTACCATACATATGAGCAGGAGTGATACCCATGGCGCCAAAAGCGGATTCTCATATATGGCAAGCTCTTTGATATCCAGTAGACTTTGCTCTATCTGAAAGTTATCGATGTGAAACGCCATTAGCTGTAAGCCAACCTTCTGTATACCGCTCTGTTCAGATTGTACTAATACTTTCAAGAAGTCAACTGAAGAGTTGCAATCGCTCAGAATGATTGAGTAGGAGTCACTATTGAACTTTCTTCTTTTATGGTCTTGCCTTACTTCATTGTCTCTCTTAATATCCAAGCAATATAAACCTTCGAGCAGAGAGCTAGTAGCCATGAGTCTCATCCATGGTTTAGGATCAGAGTGATATGTGAGGGAGAACGAGTTCAAATGCATCCATGACTTTGTAGCATCGTTAATGCTCGAAAAATCTATCATGGCGGGAGTGATTGAGTCAGGTGCGTGTATGGATTCTTCTAAAAGTAGGCATATGAAGTGAATAATATTATCTCTATCTGTGTCATCTAAGATGGGAGTAGGCTCCTCATCAGGTCCGATCAGTGCTGGTAGATCATTGGTTATATATTGGGAACATATCATCCCAAAAATTAGCAGTTGAGTATGAATTGTCTCATAGTTGGACCCAAGTAGTCGACCAGCAACACAAAGGACTGATTTGATCATTCGGAATCCCTCATGAACCCGAGTTACTCCCAATTGAACAAGCGCTATGTTGACAATCTCAAGCGCTGTACCTGTTGAGTTAGTCTCTTTCTGCAAATTTGAGAAATACGATGACAGACAGATAGACAGATCAACTGCCAATTCATCAAACATCAGCACAGGAGTAGCAACTAAGCACTTCACTGACACCAGCAGTTCTGAGATTACCCTCTCGTGCATGGGCACATGTTGAAGTTTTTTGATCAGCCGTAAGACGATGCTCGTAGTTTGTAGCCAATCCTCCCTCGATAAATGGTCTCTATGCTCATCGACTTGAACTAGGTCATGGAGAAGCTTAGCTAAGTCGAACAGCATCGGCATACAAACAGTATCTCCAAACCCGAAAAAGTGATCTCTGATGAAGAATATAGTCGACTTTACAACCTTAAACTTGAGGCTTTTAACATTCTCAGCTAGAAGCTTCCTTAGAATGGAGACCCCGCGTTGTAGGCGAGACTCCGTTGCAGTAGTGTGATTCTTATTATAGGAGACACGATCATTTGCGATGACACTGAACAGAGACTCGGTTAGCGGGAGAAGCTCCTTTGTAGTAAGTCTTCTTTGTGAGTCGATGTAGGCGGACAGAGAATCAAAGGCATCATTACGATCTTTGACCTTAGATGAGTCCAGTTTTGCTGTGATTGAGGAAATCTGTTAGAAGAGAGAAATCAGAGACAGGAGTGAACAATTGATAATAGAACATACAACTTATACTGAACAGATCCAAGTCTGACATCGGTTCATGGGTGCCGCCGGTTCAATTTATACCTGGCGGTTTTATTGTTGCTGTCAAGCGAGTTTTTGAGCTTGTAGAGTGAACTTACATCTCGAACATAATTTGCCCACACAAAATCTCAGGTGCAACCAGGCGAAATGGCGCTCAAATTACAGCCTCCTTAGAACTTTCCATGATCGTACAGTTCATCTACAGCCCACTCTACAAGTTGATGAAAAGTTCCGTATTTTACACTTTTGCATTCCTTCCTAAGGTTATGTGGTTTTCGATGACATTAAATTTTGTATGAAAGCAACCCCCGTTTAAACAACAACACCAGAGTTAGAAGCAATACGTGGCCATAAGTCAGCACACTCCTTACCGACTGGACCGGTGATAGCTGAACCCTTCATCTCACCCTTTGGGTTGACGATGACACCGGCATTGTCCTCGAAGTAAAGGAAGACACCGTCTTTTCTTCTCCAAGCCTTAGATTGACGAACAACGATGGCTGGCATAACCTTCTTTCTCAATTCTGGCTTACCCTTCTTAACGGTGGCCATAACCATGTCACCAAGAGAAGCGGCTGGAAGTCTGTTTAATCTAGCACCGAAACCCTTAACAGCCAAGATGTAAAGGTTTCTGGCACCAGTGTTATCAGCACAGTTCATGATGGCACCATTTGGGAGACCCAACTATAAAAAATAAATCGTTAGTATTTCGTTCTAAGAGACCAGTTCAATAGAAGTCTTGAATACTCCATCTGTTCAAAGCACCGGTACAATGCGTTCATTTGAAGTTGTTGTTTTGTTTCCAATGTATGTATATCTATACCTTTTGGTTGATCTCAAAAATATTGTGTCTGCCATGACATACAGGTTCAGCATTTCTCCCTCTTTAAATCCAGATTACACCATAGATATAATCCATTCCATCCCTTATACTATCATAAGAGCGCCCTTCTCGTTGGATGTATTCATCTACCTTTTAGTTCACTATTGGTTATCTTCTTGGCTCTATTATCTTGAATCTTGAACAACTCCTTCATCTGACACAACATTGTACCGTAATTTGAACCTCTGGGATCGTGATATCTCATTCTTTCAACATACAGAAATTCTAAACTTGTTACCTGAAGCACCAGTGGACATTTTGGATGTGTTGTGTGTTTAGTCGTTATTGTTGATGGTATATACTGCTGTTGGAAGAAGTTTTGTATTTTTCACCAAGCGTTGCAGGACTGCGATGCTACCCATGTACTAGCAGCTAAGGGCAGTTCGCGAACTGTTCCATGCCGCTGAATGTGGCACTTGCGCACATGGATTCTGTGTTTTTTGTTTGTCTGTGCCACGAAATCTTAGAGAAAACTTGGTGTATGGAAGTTTGCTTAGAACCCCTATACCGGTTCACGTGATATGCAAATTCAGCCCTAGAGATAACGCCCTTCTTCGATAGAGCGCATATTACTACTGTTGTTTGTTATTATTATTGTTCGCAGTCTAATATGTAACTAGTTTTTGGAGACACATTCTGGAATTGACTTAACCAGACAGCATATCACAGGGTCATCCGCAACGAGAAATTTCGATACTGCTCCATTACAGCTGAGTAGGGAGATATATTGACTGCGACAGTACCATGGCTATAGACCAAGAAAGTAAGAAGAGAAGCAGGCCCGAAGGCGATTCAAGCGAGAGTAAGAGGCAAAGAGTTGATGAACAGAACCGCGCTCAAGATGCTACTCACCCTGTCAAGCACGAACGCCACGGGATTGTCAACCTCAGCGATGATGGCGACGATTGCAGTGACCCACACATCCATATCGACCTTGATAATGACGAAGACGACGATGATATTCCTTATACCCACTCAAGATCGCAATCTCCAGAAGTTGTGATCACACAAGTAAACTCTACATCTTCGAGAAGCATGACGCGGCTTCCTTCAAAGAGCCCGTCAATCCCTGATAATGCAGTGGTGGTAGATTTAGATGATGAAGAATTGGACAACGAATATCTCGTAATCTCTGATAATGAAGATGAAGAAGGTCGTGAACTTACCGGAGGAGACAACTCTACGAGGTATGTTTCCGAACAGCTAGCTGAGAATCTGAAGTCACAAAACTCCAATTTAAACACCGCTCACTGTGCAGTATGCTTTGACAGTCCCTCTGTAACGTGTGTACTCCCGTGTGGCCACATATACTGTCGTGATTGTGTATTTAAGGCCCTCAGTTCCATGAAGACAAGCTCAAAGAGAAATGGTCCTTGTGCGCTTTGCAGAAAGAATACACCGTACAAGAGCGTCACTGTTGCTATACTCAAGAAGAAGAAGAAAGTACTGGAGATGAAGTGAGAGTTTCTGTCTTGTATGACCAGCTTTGATCGGTGTGTTTGCAGCACTCACTTTCGATTTTTCTATCAAAAGTGTGGTAGACAGGAGTGAGCGAGAGACAGAAGCCACTCGAAACTACAAAGTGCGCTATCCACTACATGAGCATTTCAGTGATAGCAATTACCGTCTAAGACTTTAATTTGGTCTGTAATTGGCAACTGATCTATCGTTTGATACGACTTCATTTTGACTTGTTGAAGATTCCGAATCAGTTTTGTGTCAACTCTGACGCCACCACAAAATTTGGGCTCCATGTCAAACTCACATAACAAAAATGATACTCGAGTCGATTGTCATGCTGTTGAACCGAGCTCTAAGCTATCTCTCCCTGCCTCGAATAAAGAGGGAGCGTGTCATCCCAACTATTGCTACCTGCCGTTCGTTAACCATTTCTTGCTTATAATCAGCGCAATAGCGAATCAAAAACAAAATACAACCTTGATGGGACCACAGACGAACTACTTCACCTCACTCAAAAACCACATATATTCACGGCATAAAGATATTGATGGTATCGTTTCACGGTCGCTGACGTCAAATGGTTCGACAAATTCGTCATCAACCTCAGGATTATCTGCCAAAGTCAAGAAGGACCAAGGAAGACCCAAACTTGTTCCAAATTCCACGATCCCTCAGATATGTCTTAACAATTCCAGGGCTGCAATCACTCCCAAGATCAAAGACGATGTTGTTCCACCAAGGATAATCATTCGATCATATGCAGTAAGAGAACCAAAGTTCTTCTATCATCCTTACCCCGATGGGATGCCTACACTTATCCGTCGTGGGAAATTCCGAGGAATTTACGATGAAAGACACATGGATTGTTTAAAAGGTCATCCTACAAGCTCAGCTTATAGAAACTGTTATTGTATGAAGCAACCGATAATGACCTCACCGTTGAAAAAATGTATACAGGCGAGTGACCTTGAAGATGACAACGTCGTTGAACCAAATGAGGAGCCCGTTGTTGAGGAACCAAATTGGAACTTCAGAGAGATCCATTTGTTGACTCGGATGAGAAATAGATGGAATGACAGAAGGGCATTTGAAAACCAATATCGCCCAGAAAACTTTGTCAGCCAGCAGGGGACCGACGCTAATAACAATCAGCTTCAGATTGACCATTTCACGCATAGAGTCAGACGGAGAAGAAGTTTAGCCAACTTAAACAGCTTTACTGTGATATCAGAAGACTTGACCCACGGAGAGACTAACAACGACATTGGGTCAAAGCCATAAGTTGCCCTTATCATCCGTGGTATATATGTCTTACGTGCCAACTCTTCAATTCAGATCTTATTTGGGTTTCATCCAGACCACGCGTAGCTTCCTTCTTTAATTTCAGACTCTGAAGCTGTAGATCTATCAAGTTCACACCGTCTTCGTTCTTAGCCCATCCATCACCTCCCGAGATAATGTCGTCGACGCATTCCTCGGCGGTATATTCACCTGGTCTTGGATCCCAGCTGATATCAAAGGTTCTCTGATAGAGCTTAACAATCACAGGGTTTGACATGAATTTCAAACTCTTGTGTATTTTCTGTTCGCTCATGGGCGATGAGGCACTGGCTGCTCCATGTTTCGAGCCAGCAGAGCTTGATTCATAGGCGGATTCATCGAGCATATTGGCCAATCCTCTGGATTTCATCGGCGGCACTATATAATCTTGGATATTACCCTTCACCAAAGACATACCAACTTCCAAGTTTAGCACAGCGTTTACTCGTGAATCCTTGAGCAGATACCTCATGGGCTGTGTGCCCTCGACCCCTGCAAATTCCGACAAGTTGACCTGTATCCGACCAATCAATGACTTCTTAGCCCTTACCGGAACAGCAAGTTCTTTTGAGCCGTTGTTGTGATGTTGATGCTGTCTTGGAACGAAGAACACCTCTAGTTCTGCAATACGCGGTTGTAGTTCATTGCCCTTTGTGGACACTTTGATGATGCCTTCTTCTGCATGTTTCCATGAAGCCTTAAAATCCTTCAAGTGCACAGATGGTGTCTTGCCTCCAATGGCTGGTAGCGTATTCAGTATTTTCCATTGTACATAGCAGGTACCCGAATGCTTGGGTACGTTGTGGATCTCTGATATTATAAGGGTGTAGAAGAATTTGGGTCTTGATGATAGCATGTTGAATAATTAGTTTTGCCTTGGGCATATGAACCGCGATGCGTTGTTGTTGTTGTTGTTGTTGTTGTTGTTGTTGTTGTTGTTGTTATTTCGGCTCACCACTGCGGATTATTGTTTGGGGGAGGTGTGCTTCTATTTTATGGTTGTTGATGTAATACATGCTGTTATCGCAATTAGACCGCAATAATATGCTGCTGGCTAATTGTGCGCGAGTGTCACGTGATCTGTATCGATATGTACCCCTAAGTTATGGCTGATGTAACTAGAGAGCAGCCTCAGTGTGAGAGCTTGGTTGGCCTCCAGCTTGGTGCCAGCTGAGGGGAGGAAGGAGCCAGTGGGCCGAGTGGCACTTTGTAGCTCTCTTCCAGACTAGTTGGGCTAATTGTTTGCAGCATTGGTCTCTTTGGAGCTATTCACTGGCTCACATTCAGAGTGGTCAGTTTGCCGGATCACAGCTGGTGCTGTTCATAAATTCTCCTTACATTTTTGGCACAGATTCTCATTATCAACAGACGTTCGTACTGATCGAAATAATATTACAACGACGTCACCGATTGTACTAAATATATATAAATTCACCCTGACAGCTATTATTATACACACCCCTGACGTCGGAGATATTACCAGCAGCTTATAGCCATGGTGAACACAGACCTGATGTTCCCACGGCCCTCTACGAGTACCATGAGCGGTGTGTACTCTTCACATACCAACAACAGCTCTTCCAACAACTCGGTGAACTCATTCCCCACGTATCATGGGCTCATAAGAGTGTCCAATTCTGATGACTCCACGAGTGACTACTCGCTTACGCAAGATCTACAAAGTCAGGCGGATCACACGAGAAGGGTCGCAAGAGTTATTGAGCCAATTCCACTGGATACATTTGATACACTCGAAGAGGAGATGACGATGAATCTTCCGATATCGTCCATGGAGATGGAGCATAAACTTAAAGATCTTCAAATACCGACCGATCCCTTCGAGAAGGCACATTTCCTTCTGGGCAGGGTATCACTGGCCTATAGATCTCATGTCGGCGCATTGCTAAGCACCGACTTCTTCATCAACAAGAAGATCTTTGAAGGTCCGATATATAACGGTAGTGTCAAGATTGGGATTCTGAGTGAAGTGACTCAGCTTTATGAAAAGTTCTCGAACGGTGAGACTATGACAACGGCGCTGACCGAATCCACGCTACGATACTATGAGAAGGTGCTGGATGCTTTTGATCAACTATCGATGGGAGATGAACATATGGATGACGTTGGTAGCATACATTCCGTTGCAACGACAACGCTGGGTTCACCTTCGATATACAGAACAGTCACCTCGAACTCTCTGCTCACGGTGAGAACGACTGCAACGGCCAAGACAACTCAGATAACAAAGCCTATGGAACCATCAGTTGCTTCAAGCTCCAGTTCAAAGACCACACAGCAGCACCAGAAGAAGAAAAGAGACTCGTTACTGAGTGTCTTTGGAAGAAGACGGAAAAGATCAAGTGTGCAGTCCGACGTAAGCAGCGCAGCATCCTCGTCTAATATGGTGAAATTGAAAAGACCGACCCTTTCTCACGCAAGATCGACGAGTGTAGCGTCGACCAGTCTGTTGTCGGTAAGATCACAAAGGGACACTTGCTCGATCGAGGCATACATCACAGCCATAGAATCGCTACACAGGATGATGGGCAAGGCCAGGGGCCTCTATCATGACGGATTCACCATATCGCTCACGAGGACTATACACTTTACGGATGAGTATCTCATACAGTTCATCATAAAAGATATCTCACTCCTGGCTGAACAGTATATGAAGAGACGTATGTCTCTGTACTGTTGAAACCCGAGGGTTAATTATGCGTATATGCTGTACTATAACCATCATTGCATTAAAAGTTAGTTAATTATTATTTTAATATAGAGCTTCGTTATCATCGTTCAGTTACTCAACAAAAAGAGAAATAGAGAAATAATTTAAAACAATATGTAGATTAAGAGCCTGCTCTATATAAATAAGTTCTTAATATGAATTAAGATCAATGGGTAGCACCGAGGAACATAGTTGCACTTAAACATACAGTCATAACAAGAAATCCCCAGATACTGAGAACCAATGACATCGTTTTCAGGAAACGTAGTTTTGATGGCATATTACCCCATGAACCATTTGAATGGTCTATGTATTCTGATCCAATGAGCTGATAACCAAAGATACCTGGTAGTATGAATGAGATGGAAGTTGATCCAGTGGATCCAACAAACGCCAACACGTGTGCCAATGATGAAACACTAATAGCTATGAGATAACTAAAGATCAAGATAATACTTGTGATGATGATAAAGCGCTTACCCTTTAGTGGAGAAACTGCAGGGATGCCTTCTTCGAGCATCTCATCTTCAAAATCAGAGTCGATTGGAGGGATTTCTGGTCTGTTCAAGCTCTGTTGTGAGAAAGAGCCACGGGGAGAAATGACTCCGTCGTTCTGTAAGATTCTAGATGCAGCTCTACGTTGTTCATTGCTCAATAGAGAAGCTCTAGATGACTTTCTCGATACGCTCTTGACATGTTTGAAGAAATGCATGATGTGGTTAATAGAGGCTCTTGCTGGATGACATTGAAGTGGATATGAGAGCATAACAAGAATCACAATGGCTATTCTTCCAACAGTACTGGAGACTGTCTGTGGATAACCAACAATGACATTTGGTTGAACGTTGTCTCCAAATGATAGATACCCAGTGACACCGACAATGACATATAGTGTCATAGCTGTTCCAATGGAGAACATGATCACTTTGTTGATCACCTTACCACTCTTATCTTCTAGTTCGTTGACAAGGGAAAACATGTTCTGATGACACGTATATGCAAACACAAAGATCGGGAAACTTGCAAAGATCGATGATGTTGAATACGGCTTGATGATCTGGACTGGGCCTTTATCAACGATATCATCTTTGAGGAAATGTATGAATACCAAGACAACAAGATAGACAACAGAGGAAAGAGCAACCATAGAAGCATACTTTAGAGAGTCTAACTTCTTCAAGAAGGATAATGGAACCACAATCGTGATCATGAACAGAGTGATCCAAAAATTTCTGTCTAGTAGTATCTCATATCTTTCTAGCGTTGCATCCTGGATCAGAGATTCAGCGATTTTAGGCATCAAATCTCCAATAACAACCAAATAAGAGATACCGACACCAAAGCATTTTACAGCAATGGCAAGATCGAACACAACACTTAGCTGTGGATATGTCAATTGTGCAAGTGCAAAGAACGAAGATTCACCCGGTTCGACATATTTGGAACATTTCCCCTGTAAATATAAACCGAATGAAGACGTTGAAGCTGATAGTAATATGACGAATATTCCTAGTACGATACCATCAGATTTGATGGCATAGGGCATCGCTAGCATTCCGGCTCCTGTAACAAGTTAGGCTGTTAGTTTCATGTCATATTACTCAAACGAGGCTGCAGAGCTGAACATACCGATGATTGTGTTTAAAAGGTTGATGGAGGCTGACTGCCAAGTGGCTTTCCCCGTGACTGCTGTTCCTGCCATATTTGTGGTATTTATTGAACCAATGCTCGATGAAGAATAGGAAGAGAGCTGTGTGCAGGTAGAGAGGATAATAACCAGCTACCAGAGTGAGTCTCGTATACGACTGGGAGAATCCGATGGCTGAAGTGCTAAAACTCCATCTGGGGCACTTATCTCTCTGTTTACAAATTCTCGTTATCAAATTTGGTCCGTCTCGATTCGTATTTATTTCCCGCGAAAGCAGTATTATCCGGTCAGTCAGTCTCTCTCCCCTCGGAAATTCCACATCAATAGCGGGATGTAATATAGTGTGATCCCATTAATTAGTAAAACTACATTAGCACAATTTGTCGCATATTTAGTCGTGAATGCTTGTTCGTTCATGCGTATATACAGTTAATGTTGCTCGATGCTATGCTTTCTGTGTTCAAGCTATGTCTTTCTATATTTGATTGATCTCCCCTTTTCAGTAACCTCTTCTCTTTGCTTCCTTCACAATATCTATCAATCTTCTGATTCCTGCATCGAACAATTTCTTCTTTCTGTTCATTCTCTTCTCTTCAATCACCTTACTTGGCTTCTTGTAGAATCTTTGAGCATTTTTCTCTCTTCTGATACCATTTGTGGCAACGATTTGTCTTAAGCTCTTAAGAGCTCCGTCAATATTCCCATAATTTACTGAAACCATTCTTCCAGCAATAGGTCCAGTAATTGGAATCGATTTAGCATGTTTTTTCACATCAATCATATCTCTCTTGGATAAGAAATTTGTTGGTTCTTTGTAGTTCACATTTCCGACTGGTGGTATTTTCAAAGTTGTGGTTGTATTTGTTGAATTGTTGGATGACGTTGTTGATCTGTTCTTCAGATTGAAAAGAGCAGCCTGTGTATGGCTATGGTTATGGCGTATAAGCGATACTGCACTGAAATTCATGCTTCTATGCACGAAAGTTGAGCGGACACTTCCGAGACCTATCATTTCTTCTGATTTCCCCTGTTTCAAAGATCTGTTTATGATGAGTCTGTAGAGCGTCAATCTCATTATTACCAGCTTAGAGTGCTTGCTCGAGGTATTTTTTGGTGAACTTTTTCACTTTGGAGAGAAAACCAGCAAATCCGACTTTTTGATTTGAAATTCCGAGGTATCCTGTTAATTTTTAATATAAGCGTGCGGTTCTTTGGTCTTTTATTAGACAAACTAATATGGCACAATCACTACAATACAATAAATCATATATCGTCAGCTAGCAAAGGGTGAAGATGAATGAAGTTATCGCTGAGACTAGTGGTGTTACCAATGCGGTGATACCAGAAACCACGGAGAAGTTCCAGCAGCTCGATAGTAAGTAATCTGCCATCAATAGAGAGAGAGACATAATTTGATCTAACAACTAATTGATATTATTTAGTCAAAGAGAATAATGATCCAAACGATAACGAAGAAGAAGGAGATGACGCAAATGGTGATAAGAAGAAGAAAAAGAAGAAGAACAATAACAAGAAGAAGAAGAAGACCAAGATTTCTCCAATTGCAGAATCTTATCCAGATGGCATATATCCTGAAGGTGAATGGATGGAATATAAAGATGAGAACAATTATAGAACAACGGATGAAGAAAAAAGATACCTTGATAGACAACAGGATGAAAGATGGACTGCTATGAGAAAAGCAGCTGAGGTGCATCGTCGTGTAAGACAACATTTGGAACCAAGATTAAATCCAGGTATGACTACGACTGAAGCTGCAGAGACTATCGAAAATGCAGTTAGAAATTTTATCAATGAACCGGATAATAAGAAAGCGGGTATTGCATTCCCTACAGGAGTTTCAAGAAACGACTGTGCTGCACATTATACTCCAAATGCTGGTGACAAAACAGTTCTAGAATATGACGATGTGTTGAAAGTTGATTATGGTGTCCATGTCAATGGATTTATCGTTGATTGTGCATTTACAAAGACATGGAACTCCAAATATGACAAATTGTTGGAAGCGGTTAAAGATGCAACAAATACAGGTATCAAAGAAGCAGGTATTGATGTTCGTCTGACCGATATCGGTGAAGCGATCCAAGAAGTTATGGAATCGTATGAATGTGAGATTGATGGTGAAGTGTTCCCAATCAAGCCAATCAGAAACTTGAACGGTCATAACATTGGGCCTTACGAGATCCATGCTGGTAAGTCCGTTCCTATTGTCAAGAATAACGATGAGACGAAGATGGAGGAAGGAGAAACGTTTGCCATTGAGACCTTTGGATCTACTGGCCGTGGTTACGTTGTGGCCCAAGGTGAGTGTTCTCATTACGCATTGAAGGTTGATGCTCCAAGAACCCCGCTAAGACTGAACAAGGCCAAGACACTGCTCGCTAATATCGAGAAGAACTTTGGTACATTGCCCTTCTGTCGTCGTTATCTCGACAGAATAGGCGAGGAGAAGTATTTGCTTGCATTGAACAACCTTGTCAAAGAGGGAATCGTTCAGGATTATCCACCGCTGATGGACTCGCCAGGGTCTTTCACTGCGCAGTACGAGCATACTATTCTGCTTCATCCACACAAGAAGGAAGTGGTGAGTAGAGGTGATGACTACTGAGGATCCATTGCGCGTGCTATTTATGACCTGTATATATACATATGTGTGACACTACTTTGATCTGAGTAACTTACACCCTCCCCTGTAGAAAGGACTTACACAACTGTCAACAGCTCACTGCTCAAGACTGCTCGAGGCTTTTGGTCATTCAGCGCCTCAGCCAGCTTGAAGCAGACGCCTCTATACTTCCCAATGAGCCTAGTCCTCCGCAGAGCACAAAGCACAAAGCTGTGAAAACAAAGATCGTAGCACAGACTAGGAAATATTTAAATTTTAGTTCAGGGCGAAAAAAACAAATCCTAGGGAAAAGAGGACACAGCACACGCCAAATTCACAAGATTAATTTGTTTGTTAAAGTAAAGCCCCTTCTCTCTCACTGCCTCAGCTTTCATCCTCCGCACTGGCAACGAGCAATTCTCAACATAGCGCTTCGCAACACGTCGTCAAGATGAGTGTCTCCATCGAACCAAAGATCCTGGGCTTCAAGAGTAAGTGTCTGTGGCGTGGCGGCAGCGCTGGCGTCGCTCTACGGCGATGCGTCGCTGCCTGATCCACCACGATCACCATCAACAACAACAACGTCAACAATCTCAGAGACAACGTCCCTGTCACGACAACCATCCACCGATCCAATTACTAACATCCCGCACGCAGCACCGCTCACCAAACCAAGCACAGAGATCCTCACCATCACAAACACATCGGATGAGAGCATTGCCTTCAAAGTCAAGACTACCGCCCCAAAACTGTATGTGTTTACTCCAACCTGAAATTTGACGTTGATAGAGCAATTCTGCACTCATTCAAGATAGAGTCACGCTCAAATTTCACAGCCAACTACTCGTCTGTGTTACTAACATTGCATCTATTTAGCTACTGTGTAAGACCTAACTCTGCTCTTGTCGAGCCAGGCCAATCTGTCGAGGTTTCGATCATCTTATTGGGATTGAAAGAAGAACCGCTCCCAAACACAAAATGTAACGACAAATTCTTGATCATTGCCTTACCTGCTCCCGATGACATCGGTGATGGCTCCGTTGCCGACATATGGCCGGCCCTCGAGGCTGAGTACAAGTCTCGTGCCATCTCCTCCAAGATTAAGGTCCAATACATCTTTGACACATCCGCCTCATCTGGCCTGTCTTCGGGTGTTACAGGATCTGAACCATCAGCAGGATCTGAAACCAAAGAAATCCCAGAAAAAGTCTCTGAGGATGTATCCCAAGATCAAGAGGTATCTCAAGAGGATAAATCAAAGATCGATGCTCTCAACGAAAAGTTGGATTCAACAGTTGTCTCCTCAGAAAAACCATCTCCAAAACAAACAACTACCGCACAAGCAACATCTCAACAGATCCCTTTCACAACCATCGTATTGTTTGCTATCATTGCAATCATCCTTGCCTGGTTATTTATGTGAACATACTGCAATATCTAACTTTCATTTGACATACAATTAATATCAGACACTGCTTTTCCCATATATTACTAATACTTGCAGATGACAATGGCTTACTCGTTTTTTTTTTCTCTTGTTCCAAAAATTTAATGATGGTATACATTTATAAAGACACGTATTATTATTATCACTAAGTTACAGACTGAAAGAACTCAATATAATACACTCTTGTTATGTGCCATATTATCAATGTATATGTATATTAATGGATCAACTGTCCAGTGTTAATTAAAGAGAAGTGATAGACTGGTATCAATCACTGATAATGCAAAATATAATTGTTGGAGTGCATGGGTTTCTTTTCTATATAATAGGTTTGTATGAATTACTTTGTTCGGTTTCTTTCAATATCATTGCTGTAGACGTTGTGTCATTGAGATAATTAGGGCTACATAGTAATGAGAGATAACATAATAAAACCCAGAAACATAAGCATTAGGAGACTAGTATATTGTGTACAAGTTATTTTGTTCTTGATCCTGCTTAAGCCTCAAGAGCAAGACGACCCTTTGGGTTGGTAACCTTCAAACCCAAAGCTTTAGCACGAGAAACAATCTCAACTCTGTTCTTAGAAGAGACAGAGTGGGAGATCTCAGCAGCGTAGGTCTTGGTGTGCAACAACAACAAGTCCAAGTCCTTAACGTTGTTGACCAAGAAAGCCTTGTGACCAGATGGCATCATGTGTCTAGTCTTCTTGTTGGTACGGAAACCAATCTTTGGTTGTGGAATAGTACCTCTGAAACGACGTCTGACACAAGAGTCAATACCCTTTTGTTTTCTCCAGTTCTCGGAGACACGGGCATAACGGTCAGAGTGGTGACGTTTGAACTTCTTGGTGACCTTCTTAACGATCTTTGGGTGTGAAACAGAAGCAGCCATCTAATGGATTTAATGTTAGTATTTAGGTCTCAGATTAAGAATATTAATTATTGCACATGAGGGGAGGGTCGAAGCTATATCAGTGTGTCAATTCGTTTGTACTTCTATGGTGTTTCAGTTGGATGTTGTTCAGTTAAAGTTATGAGGATGTCTTAACAGTATTGTAGTAAACCACCATTACAGTATTGCGATGAGGGTAAACATACAAATGGACATTAAAACTCCGGTCCTCTTAAACGTTCATAAATTGACAGGAGTATGGATCCTCTATGTTCCCATGTTTATTCAGTAGAGGTATAAGTGACGAATTTTGGCTCAGTATTCTCTTATATATCTATACCATGACGTATTCAACTGTCTAGTAATCATCAATCCTCTTTCGCTTATTGTATATGCTTGTATTGAAACCTCTCTGATCTCCTAACATGAACTCTTGGTAATGATAATACAGTGTGCTCCATTGATCTATAGCTTCACCTCCTCTATTTGCATCTTGTGAACGTACCTTGTCTCTTTGTTGTGTGGTATCTACAACTCTTTGATAGCTCGTACGTTGGATGGCTAGGTTCAAAAATTTCAATTTTGTGTGCGGGAGGATTTGTTCACAACCTACGTGCGTGAACCATGAAGATATTGCTTATGTCATCAGAACTTTCGGTCTTTTTTGTGGTGGTACAAGTTTCAGGGACTGTGCGAAATCTGAAAAACTGCGTGGTCGGTGACACATTTGCAACACCCGGACATTTTATTAGTAAGGGCTGTCAAGCTTCCATATAGTCACGTGTAGTTCTCTCAATATTAGGGTTTGTCCATCTCTTGGAGCATGAGACTTTAAAATGAGTATATGACAAATTAACAATCAGGCTTACTCTCAATGAGCAATATTACAAGAGCTCAAATCACACCAACAAATGACTGCTTCACAATCGCCAGAACACGATGACTCGTACTACTACATCGACTCTTCGAAAGTTTACTCCCGCTCACGACCACACCCTACGCAGAACCTCATATCACTGTACAGCCTGGATACGATTGCTCAATCAGTAGCACGTCTCAACGAAGACGGAACGAAAGGTGTCAAGCTGAGGAAATCATACAAGGCTCACATATCTGATCTTCTATCAAGGACGGCTCCAATAGACACGGATCGTACACTTTCACCAATCGCATTTGCACCAGAGAGAGAAGGTGCCCCAATTGTAATCAAGAACCTTGAACCAACAATGTTGAAATACAACCTCGGTTTCGAAAAGACACCGGAAGGTGGTATCCAGGGATTCGATATAGCATTGCTCGGCATCGGTGATAGCTCACAGGGAACAAAGAGAAAGTCAAAGAACAAAATTGATGATCCAAACAAGAAGCGTCGTGTTGATTGAGTTAAGCCAATACAAATGGTGCACATAACCTTGAACCAAATGGCACGCTGGTCGTAAAGCCATTGGAAACTTACTCAATTTCTGACAACTACACATTTCTATATTACTATGTTGCTACACTGGGTATAGTTAATATTATCGTACATTAATAGTAAATAGTGTTACAAATAGAAATATATATATCAATGTCAATGTCCTATGTATAAATTTAGTTTCTGAATGTTTGGATTCTATCCGTGGAATATGGACTGATATTCTTCAAAGACTGAGAATTACTATGACCGGATAGCTTATTACCAATGATACTTCCCGAATGGCTTAAGAGTGCCTTGATGAACATCTTCTTGATATACATCGATAGGTCAAGCAATGTCAAGATTTTGTTTGAGAATGAGATCTCTGGAAGCGTGAAGACAAAGTTTGAAACGTTGATGAGCTTCTTTGATCCCTTTCCTCTGAATGTCACACATAGCGACGTGGAACGTAATCTGAAAGAGTTGAAACTAATAAACTTCGAAGCTCTATCAACCATGTCGTCAAGTCCATCATCGTCATTCGATTGGAACCCGTTCGAGTTATACATAATAAGACTGTCGACATTATCGGTGCTATCGCGTGAAAAGCTATCTCTTGGTGCCTGTGGTCTGAAATGATCGCTCGATTCCCTATGAGCAAGGATCTGGGTGTGATAGTTCCCTGTCTTTGCCAGTGGAGACGAAGGCGTTGTCGGAGCTGAGGATTTGCCCGATCTAGAACCATTTCTCGAAATCGACGATTTGGCGCTGCTATCGTCAGAGAACAGATCAACTTCAGATGGTTCTTGGTCCGGGAAGATATAGCTTATCAACTTTCTTCCAGTCGCTTCTTCAATGCTGAGCTGGATTGGATGAATAGCAACATCGAATTTACGCATCAAACGAATACCTCCGACTGGATAATCCATATGCCATGAAAGCATAATCAAAGGTTCAATCTCCCCCTCACGAATAATCTTCTTCTTCTGTTGCTTCTTAGCATGTTTTGGCTCAAACGCAGAGAAAACAACAGGCAAGTTGGAGCCTCTATCCAAGTTCAACACTTCGATGTTTGCAATGGAGATTGTGTTAGTGTCAGAATGATCGGATCGTTGAACACGTTTGAAGTGCGACGTGAACAAAATGACATCCAGGAATGGCTTTCGATCATCGTCCAACATGTGAAGCTTGATATCATCAGCCCTAATATTCCATTCAAGGAAATTCGTCACAGCACCAGAGCTATTTCTGGTATTGATGTTCGAAACCTTCATCAAGAGATAAAGCTCCTTGATTGCATCAAAGCGATAACTTCTCACCAACTGCAAGTCATTGACATCAACATCATCGAGGATACTTCTTCTTGCAGAGAACGTATCAACGATATCTTGGAAGCCCCTAAGTGCCGTCTGCAATGAGACTATTCTTGACTTGATACCAACCAAATCTTCAGTGTCCAGACTTAACAACATCTTCGACTCAAGTTGCTTCAGCTTCAAGTTTCTTGGATCGTTGTAGATCAAAAGTTTCATGATTATGTTGTACAAAGAGCTGTACTGTCTTGAGTCACACTTAAGAACAGCCTGCGATAAGTCACAAGAGAGACGAGTGATATCATCATCTTCTGGTCCCATAAAGAATGACGTTGGTCTATCCAACTGCACCACAATCGAGGTCTTTTCCATCAAGACATGATCACTGATGAAGCTACCATCGTAACAGAGCTCCATACCGAGCCATGGGGGCCAATTGGTCAATGAACCATAAGATGATGAGTTGAAGAACAATTTACCAGTAGATAGAAACTCTCCTTCATGGAAAAGCAGAATCTTAGCCTCTGTTAGGACTGCACCAAGTCTCTTCTCAAAGATACGTTCATCATTGGCCTCTTCATCTTCATTTGAATCGAATGCAATCCATTCAATCTCGATTTTCGGTGCCACAATTAGAACGACCGAACTCTTCTCTTCAGAGCTTTGCAGTTGAATCTGTGGGGACAGAAGCTTGACAAGGTAGTTGTTATGAGTCTTATAGAAGAAGTTCACAGCCAACTCTCGAAGTTCTTGCTTGAAATTCTTCATATGGTCGGATGCAGTAGACTCGTTGATACTTGAAGGCAAATCTTCTCTCTTGTTGCTTGGGACACTCTCACAAGTTGTAGATCTGGTCACCGGATGTAAGGTTCCACCGTTGTAGTTCTCTTGTCTCTGTCTTTCGATTCCTTCGTCCAAGTGCATCAAGGATTTGTGGTTTCTGAAGTGAGATATAGCATCTTGCATCTCTGATAGATACGTGTATCTATAAACCACGTCTCTATTCTGATCGTTCCATTTGAACATCATGTTATGGACGATGAAACAGTTGATGAAAGAATCCTCGCTTGTAGTTTCGCTAGGGAACATATAAGACTGTTCTTCTGCATTATCGGTCTCTAGTGTATCTCTATGCGCAGCATGGATCTGCTTCACCAGCTTGATTCCTTCTTTTAACTGATCATTGTCCAGCTTGAGTTGACCCATTCTTCTAGCATCTTGAGGAGACAATTTCGAAGAGCCATACTCTGCGAGTCTCGCCAAGTTATCTTGCATCTTCTGCTCAAGCTCTGCAATACGTTTCTCAATCTGTTTCTCCTGGGTGTCAGATGACGGATGAGAATCAATTTCACAGTCATGGAATTCCTCAGAGCCAAATGGTTTTATTCTCTTACCGGTCTCTCCATCAACTTGGTATTCATCTCCGTAGTCGTTACGCTTAAAGTATAGCAGACGAGGTGTATACATCACTGGAGATACAACAACGGTTGAAGATGAGCCTTCTCTGGCAACTTCGCCCACCTCAGTGAAGTCCTTGAGGTCAAGCCACGTTTCATCACCATCAAACACGGAGAATGCACAGCTAGCTGCGTCAGCGTGTGCATCATCATATTGCTCTGGCACGAATAGAGCTTCCATGGTTCTCACATCAAAGTCTTCAAGATCGAACTTTCCTGTGTTGAACTTCATCTTCATTGACTTTCTTGCGATTCCAAGGTTCTCGTTACGTTCAAAGGTCAATTCTTTACGCTGATGAAGATCCAGTACACACTTTGATGCTCTTCCCTTGAGACCAACGCAGTCGAGTTCATCTTTGTCAGCATTATGTTCCGAGTCATGATACACGTGACAAATGTAGAGTGGTTCAATAAGTGCTTGATACTTGATAGTGTACAGATGACGTGAAAACTTCTTGGTTGGCTTCTCAGGTCCAAATAGTTGACCATGACGTACTGGCAGTGAATTAGAGAATAACTTCCACCAAGAAAAGAAATATTCAAATGATCTTGGAGATAGCTGGATGGTGTTATATGCATCATCTTTCAACGATATCAGGCCGATTGACATGTGAATGAACTGACTTCTGAAGCCCCTGTAGGCGTCATAGTCATCTCGGTCAGCAACATACTTCGGGTTTCTAAGTATAACATCGTAGTGTGGGATGAAGTCAGTAGTTCTGTCAAGCGTGTTGTCAACCAATCTTTCGAATGAGAAACCTAGATTGAAGCTCACTCCACCAGAAAGATTAATCACAGATTTATCTATGTAGCTTTCTTTCATTTTCCGTTCGTAGTCAGGATTTGACGGATAGTCATTGTACAAATAGTATCCAAAGCAGGACTCATGGTAGTTCTCTGATACCGATGATAGCAGGACAGCATCACATGTCGACTTGGACCAGACAAGGAGAGGATGTGCAAAGTGGTTCGGTATAGCAAATGACACCTTATGAGACTTCGCAAGTATGAAATCTTTAGGGTCATCGTTCTCGTTCACTGTTAGTGAAACATTCTCTTTGAAAGTAAGATAGAAACCTGCAGATTCACCACCAAGAGAGTATGGATTCTTTGACCCTTTGAAAAGGATCTTCAGCATTCCCATCTCATGGAACTTGAAAAAGACTCTCATGTGCCAATTTGCTCTCAGTTTATCCCAAAAGCCAACCTTCTCAGAAGGATCGATCGGAGGCTTTGTCAAGTTGTCCAGGTTCAGCATCACCTGTTGGATACAAGGTTGGTAAGACGTACTCCACGACACTTCAGTAGCCAACTCAGACTTTAGCTCCCAGTCCAACGAAGAGAAGAATTTGATAGACGTCAGCGTTTTAGGAACCTCGAGAGAATAGCATTTATCCTCGTCGAACTCGCCGCAACCTGGAACGAGAGGCACATACACCTCTCTCACTTCTTCCTTTGACTGGATCATGAACTCGGCAATCACCATATCACCATGAACCCGGATCGCATGCGATCCCTCCTGGGTTTTTGTCAGAGGTGGCATATGAATAAATGGCAAAGGATAGTCCCTTAGGTGCAGCTTTAGCTCATTGAGTTTGAGATCGAGATGAACCGGAATAAATGTCGAGTAGACGGAGTCCTTTGGCACTCCCTTACCAACATCGTGGATAAATTGTGGTAGATTTTCAAGGCCACAATGAGGTTGACTCAAGTCGAGATCAACACCCTCCATAGCCAGGTTGAACAGCGGAGGATTCTTGATGAAGTCAAGCACTCGGTTGTCAAAGCCCTTAGGGAACGTTATGGAGTCCAGTTGACCAAAGAGATACTCAAACCCTTTTTCAAAATTGGTCTGCATCTCAGAACGATAAGCCTTGACTCTGGCGATCCATGACTTGGAGAACCCTTGCTGAAGCCTAAGAAGTTCATCTTGCGTATTCTTCCGCCATTTTATAGACGATGCAGGGTCAGGTAGAACCGGTGTTCTTGGTTTCGCTTCAGGATAGGATGAGAACGTTGTCGTATGTTTCAAAACTGCAGGAACTTTGTTGACCTTCTTAGCAAAGTTGTGAAGAGACCCGACCCTATCGTCGCCATTCGATACGCCTGGTGATATTTTACCAGATTGCGACTTCTTTCGAGCTTCTGTACTTTCAATTACACGAGCTTCGAAAGCTTCTAGCTTCTGAACACGCATTTTCTGCTCCTGAAGCCCAATCTGGAAGATCATGTTGAGCTCTGCTTCGAATGGGTCATCATCCATGCTAAAGAATGCACGGTTCGTGCGCAGTTTCATCTTTGGTATCTTCGCAGGCGATGACGGTGACGGATTGATAACGAACTCGTCAGAGTTGTTCTTCAAAGAATAGCGAAGCTGTTTCAAAGTCTTTATTGAGACAGAAATGTTATCGAATATCTTGTATATGATCATCTGATGAGGAGCAATAACATGACACGTTTCGTTCTTGAGATCCAACCAGGCATCGTCACTATTTGCCGTCAGCTTTGCAATATCGATAGTTGTCGATGGCTTAACAGCCGTTATAATTCTGGCCCAGTGGCTAGGCGATGTTGGTGATTGTGCGCAGAGACGTAAGAATCCGGATGAGAGTTCAATGGATGATATGACACCACCACGGATACCAATATCGGTGAGCTCAAGTCTCATCTTCATGTTATCAGGCATGACCATAATTATATCCAGCAAGCTGGACTTCAAGTCCACCAGTATACTCTCCATGAACTTCTTTCCGTTTCCGTTGGACTTCTTACTCACAGGCTTTTCGCCAATAGGGTTCTTGTGGAGGAACTCAAAGACTGTATTTCTGACCAAGTGGAAACTTGAAATCAGTATGAAGTGCGTCATCATCGAGTAGAATGCTTCAATACGTGGAGAGTCGAGTGCCAGCACCAAGTTATCTCTGCCCAGAGGACAGGGTCTAAACGACATATCAAACTCTGGAATCTTCAAGAAGACCTTGTTATACAACTCAAGTTTATTGTCACTTCTCTCTGAGATGATCTTTCCAAGTACTCTGGACATCTCAAGCTTCACAGTCCATTTCTCAGAAGCGGCACTAGAATCTGACGATGTCTCGTTCAAGCCTTTATCGTCATCTTCTAAATCAGAATTTGAGTTTCTCTCCTTAAGCAGCGGTATTTCAGAGCCAGCTGATAACACCATACCCCAGTGGTCTAGCGAAAGTTGCACCTTTCTGAGTTCTCCGTTGACGAGGTCATTTGCTGCTTGAGCCTCTATAGCCTTCACCAGTTCTTTATTGAGCAGTAATGAACGAGATCCAAACAGAAGCACGGTATCAGTCGACGAAAACGTAACCTTTTGAAACCAGTGAGGGATTAAATCATGAACAATTTCAAGAACTGTCTTATCGTCATCCAACTCGGAGTTCTCTACAGGCTCTTCGATCACTGGACCCTTCTTATTACCAAATTCTCTAAGATAGGATCTTATTTGTGGTACCACAAGTGCATCGATTTCAGAGATTATATGGTTGACACCATTGAGGACTTCTATTTTGGACAAGTCGAGCCTTGTTTCTTCTGTTGCTATCTGGGAAAAGACTTTAAGCGCGGGAAGGACAGTCAAGTTTTGCTTGATGGATGCCTCACCAACCCTTAATAGATAGTCATCGAGCTCTGGTTTTGTGTCACGATATCCAACTGTGACGTCTTTCATGATGGCCTTGATGTCAGCGACATAGCTTGGAGCTTCGTTCACCAACTCTCTTGCTGTCGATAGGTCGATCGAGAGTAAGGAGAACTTGAGCATGAGAATTCTCATGTAGTCTGCATCATACATGCTCTTGGTCATCAAAATTGGATTCTCAACAGCCAATTTGAAGTCAATAGTAGGCCAAACAAGTGATATCTTCTTCTGCAACATCCAGTATTCACTTCTGGAGCTACTCGTCATGTTTTGCTTCGGGCGAGAGATATCAGGTCCTCTTGTCTTCCAGTAGGATAAGAAACTCAATGCACTTTGAACGGCTAATGACACTTCTTCAGTAGACAAGTCAATTATTGGTTCAGAAACATGGCCTGAAAACACAGCTTTACCCTTTGATTGTTCCTTTGTAATGGTGGCTTCAAGTGTACGGAATGCAATGTTTGAAGTTCCCGTTAGGTTCAACGCTGGAGCAGTTATAACCTCTTTAATTGTACCAGAGGACACGTTCTCAAGCTTCACGGAGACACCTGTCATGTTATAGACGATTCTGTAAGGTTTGTCCTCATGGCTGTACAAGAGACCATAACCTGGTGAGTCTGCAAACATTCTCTCCATCGAGAACACCAATGATTTAACATTGGCATGGACAAGGGCCAACGGCTCATATCTTGGACATTGCATAACTTGAAGAGAAGTCAATGGACAATTTTCAATGTTGACACCTTGAAAAGTGACATCGATAGATTCAACGAGTTTAACGGTAAAACAGATGGTCTTTAGCTTCTTATGTATGGATTTTAACATCTTTGCTGTTTCGTCCAATTCTTCCTCGGAAGATTCACGGATGCTCTCATTCAAAGTTTCCGAATAGCGTATTCGCCTTATGAGGGATTCCACGTTGATAACCACTGCTCTAGAGTCCAGTTTGAACTTAAGCCTCGACATCTCACCTGTTTCCGTGTTCAATGAACCAATGACTTCTAGCGCACACGAGTCAAATGCATCTATTGAACCAACTTGGACAGATACAACGCGTGACCTCACTTTGAGATTATCACTCTTGTCATTGTTCATATCGAGCTTGGCTTGGAACATGTCTAGATGAATATCCAGAACCTTATCATCAGATTTGAGATGAATATCCGATATTTTCACGCCAATGAAGCGGAAATAGAAGAGATAGATCTTTACAATCCATCTGAAGGAGCTATGCTTAGTAAAAATGGATATAGCCTTATCAGGATCAAGATCCTCAAGATCCTTCAACGTCGGTACTTTTATCTCCTTGTTGTGCTTATGCTCTAAACCTCTTGTGTGCAATGTGACCTCTAGTCCATTGATCACTAATAGGACGTTAGATAAATCCCAAAATGATAGGCTCGGTTGTATGGATCTGATCTTAATGGACATTTTCTTATTCATGAGACCAACCCTATGAATCTTGAATAGAAAAGGATTTATGTAGCCCACTGATAATCCGAGTCCTAAACAGAGCGTTGCATGGAGTACTATATAACCTATCAGTATCCAGCCAGTGACCTTTAAAAATGGCCATGCGTGGAGCCAATCTAACGCTTCAATGATGGACATCCTTAAGTTTTCAGACCTTCTCGCTATATGAAGTAGTTGCTCTTTGTACTGTTTCTCTTGTATGAGGGTGTATTGTGACTTCAAACGGCTCAGCTCTTGGTGTAATAACAAAACAGGCACCAAACCCAATTGGTATGCTACTTTTCCTGCGGAAGAGTTCTGGTATGACCTTTTACTTCTCGCTCAAATAGCACCCTTGTTTCTCACTGATTAGGCCTCACAGTAAAAAGGGAATTATTTTTGAATAAACGCGTTTCCGGTCCTAAGCTTCTTTCCTCACAATTGTACGCTGGTTGTTATGATTTAAGAATTAGCATGGTATTAATAATAATATCGTGATTTTTTTTTTCCTATAGTGTGATAGTGCGCTGTGTTTTCCAGTTAGACACAATTTTGCACGTACGTGGATTGCCCCCCGAGAAGCTCGGCCGGAGAACTGGCAGAGCTCCCCATGAGGCACTACCTGCCCTTGCGCAGCTGCCCAGGTGGGAGATAGCACGCTAGGCAGCAACTGCAGCTAATTGGGAGAGCAGTTCGGTACTGGTGATGACCCGCACAGCAGAGCCGATGCCGCCGATGCATTCGAAAAGCTTATATCCGACCTCTCTCTCCCGGAAATACGCTGTGTGGAATATTCCGTGTAGCAGCTGAGACGTTTATGTCGATGTTTACGCAGAGGTTTACGCAGAGGTTTACCTGCGCAGAAGCAGAAAAGCTAAACCTCTGCATTTCTGCTCAGAGAAAAATTAACGTACAGCTAGTGCGCAGCGATCTAGCGCCATAGTTAAGGAATCGCACTGAGAGAGCTCAGAGCTGGAAAATTTAGCGAGAGGAAAAAAAATTCTGTGAAAAAGTAGTAGAGGTGATGGTTGATCCTAGATGTTTTGTATAAATAGACCTTTGTTTTCCATTTCAGTTCTTTATCTACTCAAAGATTGAAGTCTCTGTTGAACCCATACAGACATCTTCGAATTGCTTTCTCGTTAGCTTCATAAACGCACAGTGAACCCGCTAACAACTAGAGCATCAAACAACTGTATATACACACACACATTACAACTTCTTACTTAGTAATTTTAAACTATCAAAAATGGGTATGTCAAATTTGCTAGACGTTGAGAGTTTTCATGATCACAGATTATGGACTACTCTGTGCTCTTGAGCGTTGATCACGAGCTCTCCCTCCTCACAATCACTTACTAACAGATCTCTTGTAGCTCCAAAACAAAAGGGTGTTAAGATGGCTTTGGCCGATTTCTTGGCCGATGATACCTTTGGCGGTGAGTCCTGGGCTGATGATGGTCTTGACTTGAACACCATCTCCGTTCCAAGCACCAAGAACTTTGGTCAAACCGGTATTCCATCTGGTGGTGCCAATCCAAGGGACCCAGCATTTGGTGGTTCAATGGGTGCTCCAAAGCGTGATTTCATGGAGTATCCAATTCCAGATGCTCCACCATTCAGAGCCAGATTGAACAACTTGCCATGGGACGGTTCTGAGGACTCTATCGTTGAATGGATTGAGACCTCCTTACAGACAGAGGGTGCTGTCTCCGATGTTTCGGCTCCAAGAGACTTGAGCGATTCTTCAAGATTGAGAGGTTTCGCATTTGTTACTTTGAACAGTAGGGAACAATTAGAGGAGATCCTTAAGTTCTCCGGCCAGGAAATGTTCGGTCGTCGTGTCTACGTTGCCGTTGCAGCTCCAGAAAAGGAAGGATTCGGTTCCAGAAGACAGTTTGGTGGTCCAGAATTGGACTGGAGTAATGCTAGAGGAAGTGGAGTTCTTCCGGAGAGAGAAGGTAGAGGTGAGTTCCATGGTGAAAGAAGACCAAGACGTGAAGAGCCAGAATTGGACTGGTCCAACGCAAGAGGTTCCGGCCAACTTCCAGAGAGAGAAGGTAGAGGTGAATTCCATGGCGAGAGAAGACCAAGAAGAGAAGAACCTGTATTAGACTGGACTAATGCCAGAGGTACTGGTGTCCTCCCACCAAGAGAACCAAGAGAGCCAAGAGAAGACAGAGAGAGAAGACCAAAGAGAGAGGAACCAGTATTGGACTGGAGTAATGCCAGAGGTACTGGTGTTCTTCCTCCAAGAGAACCAAGAGAACCAAGAGAACCAAGAGAACCAAGAGAACCAAGAGAGCCAAGAGAGGACAGAGAAAGAAAACCAAAGAGAGAGGAGCCTGTATTGGACTGGAGTAATGCTAGAGGCTCCGGTGTTCTTCCACCACGTGAGACCAAGAGAGAGTTCCACGAGAGAAAGCCAAAGAAAGAAGAACCAGTTCTCGATTGGAGTGCTGCCAGAGGTTCGGCTATGCCACTTAAATCTAACAGACAAACGTCTCGTTCATCCCAGGCTCCAAAGCCAAAAGAATCTACCACTGCTGCTGCTCCAGCTGCTAAGCCAATTGCTCAAAGATCTGCATTTGCCGTTTTAGCTGGTGATGATGATGAGGATGAGGATGAAGATGAAGAGGAGGAAAAATCTACTCCAAAAGCTGATGAGAATATCAATGTGTTGGCAGACAAGGTTCAACAGTTGGCTGTTGAAGAGAGTGAAGATTGGGAGGTTGTTGGTAAAAAATAAGGGTTTGATTGAAAGTAATTGATTTGATGTAACATAGGTTTATTTTAATAATATAAATTTAAAGTTTGAAACTGTTTATATTGTTTACGTCTGTATTGAAGTGGCTCAGGTGATTAAAGGACATTACTATTAAATTATTCGATAGAAAGTCGTAAAGAAACAAATTTGAGAAAACAATTAACAAGAAATAAAACAAATTACCGCATTAACACATCACATCGTCATAATAAGAGGGTTCAATATAGAGCTTAATTAGCTAATTATATTAGTTATTATTATTAAACCAACCCTTCAACTCTTGCTCTGGTTAGATCTGGATTTTCAGAGTCAGCATTTGTAACAGGATTAGTGTTTGTATTTGTACTTTGCAACTGTTCTTGTTGCTGTTGTTCAGTTGTCTCGTTTCTTCGTCTCTCATCTTCACTTGCAATTGCACAGTTGATAAGATCTTGCTGTGAGATACCCATCAAGGACCAGAATAGTCTCCATTTGAACGATAGGTAATGTTTGATACTCTCCTTTGCATGTTGTTCCAGTTCAGGATTTCTTTGCAAGATTGCCTCAACTCTCTCGGATAACGTTTGGAACCGGAGCTCATCAACAGGTGCAATAGACTCAATGTCGGCCTGTTCAGCCTCTTCTGGATCATCGTTACTCTTCAAGTAGTAATCACGTTTGCACATTGGACAACATGCTTTACGCTTGATCAACCAAGGATCCAAACATTCCTGGTGGAACACATGTCCACAGATCAATCCACGAACCATGTCTTCTGGCTCAAAGGTATCGATACAGATGGCACATGATCCTGAATCGTAGTGGATCTCGTGCTGGAACGGATTACCGAGATCCACCTCTTTATGAGGTGGTGTAACGTCAACGTTGTCATTTGAAGGTGAAGCATTGGAGTTCTGTTCATCCGTTTGCTTCTCGGTGATTGCTTCATCCAGGGTTGTATTTTTATTCTCCGTTGATTGTTCATTCTCTGCAGATGATGATCCTTCGGCGACTAATCCGGAATCGGCATTTGTTGGAGTTTCCTCCTCTTGGTCCTGGAGAGCTTCATCATCCTCTTCTTTCAACTGTCCGGCAATGTCTCTGACATGGATATCCCTATCGGCACCACCATCGAGCCAGTCCTGATAAGTACGAACAGGGAAGAGATGGTCAACTTCATCTTCCGTCAACCTTCTCTTTTTAAGATAGCGTCTATTACGTCTTCTTTGGGATTGAACTTGGTTGTATAGATCCCTGTTATAGATATGGTACGGTTGGACAGGTAGTTCACCGTTTATCAGCAATAGTCCACCGTTATTCGACGACGATGATAGTCTTGACGTTGCGTATATACCGAGTTTTGTTCTGACATAGTATCGGAGAGAAAAGAAGATAAACACACCAGCAATGACGATACCAATCGCAACTGCTATGAAGAACAAGATCGACGATGGCTGAGAGGTCGGTTGGTTCTCGTTAGCCATAGTTCTCTTGATCTAGACGTTGATAATATGTTCAGTTGTTGTTCGCCACTTTGTATATTAACACGCACCCTGCCCTTTGACTAATCCGTGAAATTACCTGCAGAAATGAGATGTAAAATATTGGGGGGTGGGAGAGCTGGAAAGACGGGAAAACTAGTAAATAGTTCGTCTCCAGTTAAACTCAAGCTTGAAACTCACGTGTGTGTATGATGGTCTATAGCTGTATAGTGGGTGGTGTATCCTGGCGACTTGAGCTGTCTGCTATGCTTTGATCAGGGGTAATTAGTGGTTAGGTGTACGGAGAAAGGATGAGGCTAAGTTAAATATATGGGTCGTCAAAGGAAAAAAAAACTTGTGCTACAGCTACTGCGTATTGATTTGATCAGGCATAAAATTATTACTACTTAGTAATTATAATCAAAGGCTGAGCAGCCGATCAGCTGGCCGGGTGATTGAAATTCGATCCATCTCAGTTTTTGGCGGTGTCTGTTTTTTTTTTTTTTTTTTTTAGCTTTTGATTTTCAAATCAGTTCGTGTTCTAGCTTTCCTTAAATATTGCTGCACTATATAATGTTCCTGGCTAAAAATGATCCTTACACCAGGACATCTATTTGCGCAACTATACAATTCATGATAGCAACTTCGACAGGCACCGGAAAATCACGGGATTCGTCAAGTTGGGTTGCTGGACGTTACGTCTATTACACAGCACAACGTTTGAGGTTGGGGGTTGGTTCACGCAACGAAGAGAATGTTCAATGGTACAAAGCAGTAGTGAATTATCTCCAGTGGTTGGCAGTAGGCCGTAGCTTATATTATACCAATGCTCATAGACGAGCTGTTAGCCGAATCAAGTCGACATCGTCGGGTACACTTATAAACCAGCTATATTAAGACGTTATGATTATAACTAGACGTAGACGTCCAAATATTGTCAGCTCATGCTCAGTATCCAAGATATAACTAGGTCAGAGTCTGGATGAACAACTTGCAATTGTATCTAAACAGTAAACTTCTGTTGTTGATCAAAGCTCAGGCGGAGTACGTAATTCATCATGTGCCCATTCCTTAGCTATGGGCGTACTAGAATAGAGCGAAGCTGTAGCATGAAAGAGTTGCTAAATCTAGTTGCTAAATCTGAACAGCTATATAATATTTGTCAATCGAACATCGAAGCAACGTTTAGAACATCTGTTTTATTTATACATCGAAGCTCTTATTGTTCGACAAGTTTCTCATCGAACGTCTTGTTACATGAAATTCATGTACAAAGTCGTAATGATCCGTTACTTATTGTGTCACTTTTTTTTTGGATTTGATATTTTGTAAGGTCGGCGTATGAAAGACGCGCACGGATTTGAATCACCAGCTGTGCCGCATGTCGACTGATCATCGGCCTTCTTTGCCTCAGCAAACGTAGAACTACTGATTATGATCATCAACAAATGGCATTAGCTTATGGAGGTATCTCTCGCATATAAACCATTCAGATCAAAGCACTGAACCCATATCATCAAGTAGAACTCCAAGTCAGCACAAATGTCTCTCTGATCCTTGTTGATCCAGGTCTTTTCTTTTTAGGGCTGGTGATCATGGAGCTCATCGCTATAGTGCGTTTCTTTTCTCTCCTGTTCCACGCGTGCACTGCCACACGTCCAACGGTCGCTGGACGCTACTAGAACAATGTGTTGCATGAGCACAGCACCGGAGCACAACGCACATGACAATTATGTCATGCTGTTGGTCTTCTAGCACCATCTCTGCTTTCTGTGCAGGTGGTCTGCTGTGCCATTATGCTATTGTGCCAACGGGCATTGCCCAGTGGGACCATGTAGCAGAGCCCCCAAGCAGTAACTCTGCAATATATGCGCGTGGTTTTCCCGCCTAAATATAATCGTTTTTCTAACTGTGCGTGATTTTGAGCTGCGTCGATAAATTTTATAATCTTCCAGATCCTTCTACTTAGTGCTGGAGTACTGACTCGTGCTTTGTGCAAGTGCAATGCATTGGCATTACGTCCAAGCTGCATGTAGTTGTAATACTAACATGATCGATTTGAGTCTTGACGCTCCAATGTAGTAGGTGGCTCGACTTGGTCGCTTGCCATATAAAAACCGCACCTCGTCCCAAATCGCAAGTTTAACCAGCTACGATTTCTGATTTGATCACGACCCAGCAGCTAGCACTAGCAGCCTAGTGTAATATTAATAATACATCAGATCCGCATACCACAAATTTTTCTGTTACCACTGGACGATCAGAACGTACAGCTCACATTATACACACACACTTACACCTTCCGACAAAAATTTTCATCACAGGTTATATACAATTCTGCTGAACATCATTGGTCACACGAGGAAGTGGGTCGAATATCATTAGTATATGAACGAGACCAGACGTTCAAGTTATTTCCAATCGACGATATCAGAATCAATCAGCAACAGCATCATCCTCTGACTGATTTATACTTCAACTAAATATTGTGGATACATTTTGTTATGTCTTTAAAACTCATACAGCATCTTGTTAAGTGATCGAATTGGATGGAAGTCTTTGTTTACTGTCATTATTCAAGAAGCAACAACAGTATAACAGTGTTTTTGGCCGTCATGACCATTGAAAGAGAACAAGATGGCACATTCCAAGTCACTGTCCAACATGGACGTAGACTCAATCTAACGATTGAAGGTAGAAATGGGACGGTTGCAACTCGAGAGCTTACATCAAGTCCGTCTCCAAATTCTTCATCAGAAGATTTGAACGCAAGTGATCAGGCTACTGGTTCTCTCTATTGCTCTGCTGAAGAGCAAGAACAGGATTCAAGTCCTTGAATTTGGAGAGTTGTTAATAGTTTTGATGATCTCTCCTAGTCATCTGTTCTACATGAACACACACACACACACACACACACACACACACACACACACACACACACACACACACACAC
>JAJLRR010000045.1:0-36603 GCA_030567175.1 Williopsis lachancei
TGATCAGATTAATGGAGTAGAGAAGGCTGACATACCAAGACGTGCATCTTTAATATACAGCAGCTGAGTGTTATGGCTGAAGTCTCTTGGCTGTAATTCACAAACTCTTCAGAATTATATATAACAGTGGTCTCAACCCCATCTATTTATTGCCGCATGAATGATTGTACCGTGAAGACACGTTCTATCTTTTGATTTATCTCACAGGTATTGTGATCTGCAGTTCTTATTAACTTATTGAGGTACTACGCTGATTGAGGAATTTATTTAGTGTAGATATGCAATCCTATGCACGTTTTTGACCAAATCAAATTCCGCGTTCTCAGTTACCGTTTTCGGAAAAACGTGCACTGCTTAAGTAATATACCATAAATTGATTACGTCATGGCTCAATTGGCTCAATTTGACTTATAAAGATACAAAGTCTATCATATGAAATAGTAACCTCATTTGATATAGAACAGAACAGAAGGTATTCATCGTACACAATGCACTCCCATCATAGTCATAGTGGGGACTATGTTGCACATGCAACTGACTCATTAGAAGGTATCACAAATAGGGCAATTGATATGGGATTTCAAACTTTTTGTCTAACTGAACATATGCCTCGATTATCAAAAGATTTTATATATCCAGAAGAAACTGAACGGTCATATACCATTGATTCTTTAAAGGAGAATTTTGATCTGTACTACAAGCATGCAAAGGATTTACAATTGAAGCATTTAGCTTCTTCTACTACTACCAGATTTCTTGTTGGATTAGAAGTTGAAGGTATAGATCTAAAACACATCGAATATGCCTCTAAGCTAAGACAGGACTATAACATCGATATGGTTGTTGGCTCTGTTCATTTCCTAAGAGGTGTACCTATTGATTGGGATAGAACTGAACTCTTGAAGATTGTTAAACTGTGCGGTGGATTTCGTTCGATGTTTTTAGAATATTTCCAATTGCAATACAAAGTTATTGATCTTTTGGAACCAGAAGTTATTGGACATTTTGATCTTATAAGACTATTTATCCAAGATGATATAGATTTGGATCATACAACGAATAAATTGTTAAAAGATATTGATATTCAATTGGATTGGCCTGAAGTTTGGGATCAGATTAAATTAAACCTTAAAAGGTGCAATGAATATGGTGCTTTGGTTGAATTGAACAGTGCAGCATTGAGAAAAAATTGGTCTACTCCATATCCAAAATTGGATATTGCAAATGCGGTCAAATTATTTAACGATGGTAGATTTTGTCTATCCGATGATTCACATTCTATAAAACAAGTTGGTTTAAACTATCATAAAGTACTGGACTACATAGTTAACGATTTGAAATTGGAAAAACTTTACTATTTGGATTTGGATTCAAATAACACAGTAATAGTAAGGGAAATTGGTATTGAAGATGTGAAGAAGAGTCCATTTTGGAATCAGTATAAAGGTTTGTAGCCGTGATAATTCTGTACTTAGAATAATAATCTCAATAGTAGTAGTACCGGTAATTATGTTAGATGACGACGTAGTAAATGATCATTAAGTTTTCTTATTAATAAGAGAAAGCAGTCATAGATCCAAAAATCTCTTACCTAAAATAGGAAACCGGTCACACGACCGATTAGTGACAGCGGAGTTAATTGATTTTACAGCTTTTGACGGGATATTTTTAGTTCCGACATCAGCTTGAAGGCCGCTACTGACTCGCATTTTACTCCAAAACAGGATACTCAGAGCACTGGGACTTATTTATTTACACTGTTATTTAGTACACTGCACTTATCACTGGATGAGGTTTCTGCTGATATCGAGCTTCAAGGCGTTATAACAATGCCTGTAGCTCGAGAGTGCAGCTCAATGTACTCCTCATGATGAAGCCCGACTTACATGTTCCCCCCACTGGATAGGAATATGATCACAGACCCGTATCAACTCTATAGATTTTCGGAAGCTTTTCCATGTTTGAGATCTACTTATATGAGCTATATTGAGCCTTTGAGCCTTTGAGGTATATATTTATGATCAGATAGATAACCAGGCTTAAAACTTATACGCGCTACGCGTTGACTTTAGTCTGTAGATAAGCAGTGCTGTACTAGCGCCGTGTAAAAGGAAAATGAATGAAGAAAAGTTTTGAGGATACTCTCACTGTTCAGGAATCAGTGTTCACTGTATAATGGTTGTACAATAACTACAGACTACAGTGTCAGTGTGGCTAGTGTTTAAACTGTCACTGTATATTATCTGTCAATTGACTAGGCCAAGATTGAAATTATTATATTTGACTTGTCCCAACAGCTTGTCCATTTGTCCACATAATTCGATAACGTCAAAGTATAAATGAAATTATGCGCAAGCCGGAATTACTAGCTGCTGTTGACCATAAATTATTAAGTTTATCTTCGGATTATTATCATTAGGACTACTGATTATTTATATACTTGACGTGCATATACACACATCATGAGTTATATATTTACAGCCAACTTTATACAAGATTAATCATCTCTTCATGGATCTCGGATTCTTCCATCCTTCGACAAAGTCCAACATCAATGAATGATGAATTATCCATACAACTTCAAGGCATCAAAGATATTTCATATCTCCTTATCGATATTCATTATCCATTGTCTATCATTGAAATCGTGGAAAGTTGAAGGATGATACTTTCCACCCAAGATGTCAAGCGTTGTCTACTTTGAGCTGATTATCTAGATATCAAGCTATGACTTATAAATAATGAACCATATTTGCTCATCTGAATACGACATTGATTGATTCATACCTCATTCTCTATAACTTCTTAACTATGTCATCTACAAGTGACATTGAAATAAATGAGAACAAAGACAGTAATGTTGGTATTACTGTCATTGACATAGAACAACAACAACAAAATGCTCAATCAAATGATCATTATCATATCAACGATAAAGGTGATATCATATTAAAAGATACAGGTTTAAAAGCAGGTTTAAAAGATCGTATGGTTAATCTTATTGCACTTTGTGGTATAGTTGGACCTGGTGTATTTATGGGATTTGGTAACATGTTAAAGGCATCTGGACCTGTTGGTATGCTTGTTGGTTTTACAATAACTGGAATATTGGTTATCATTTGTATGTTTGACGTTGGTGAATTAAATAGTTCATATGATTCAAATTTTGCCATCTTAGGTTCAAGATTTATATCAAAGGGGTTTGGTGCTGCATTGGCATTAGCATATGTCGTATTATGGATAACAAATATAATCAGTGAATATACTTCGTTATGTGCAGCTCTTGCCGCTTATAGTGATGATATCCCAATGTATGGTTGGTTCCTTATAATGTGGGTATTCTTCACGGGGTTTCAAACTTTGAACGTTAGTTGGTGGGGTGAAAGTGAATATATCCTAGGAATATTGAAGTTGTTATACATAACGTCATTCTATATCTTTTCCATTGTCTATGCATCCGGTGGTATTCATAACCATGGAGTATTGAACAAACCGGATAATCCATTTGGTAATTACCCTCTAAAAGATGGGTTTAAGGGAATTGCAAATGCATTTGTCTATGCAGGTGGGTTTTATTCCGGGGTTGAAGGTATTTCAATAATTGCATCAGAGACAAGAAACCCCAAGAGAGCCATTCCTAAAGCCTGTAAGACAACAGTTTTCCGAATCTTTTATGTCTATTTCGGTATGACAATTGCATATGGTATAACGGTTGCTTATAACGATCCAAGTTTCTTTGACAGCAAATCAAAACTATTATCTTCACCAATGACAATTGCCTTTACAAATGCAGGATGGTCAAATTCGAAATATTTCGTCACAACTATTGTTTTGATCAGCTGTATGTCTTCTATAAACAGTGCAATCTATTTTGCATCAAGAGCTCTGTTTACATGGTCCAAGGCAGGATTTGGACCAAAGATCTTCAACAAGACAACAAAGAAGGGAATACCATATGTCTCTATACATTTCTGCCATGCTTTTGGATTTCTTGCATTGTTATCGTATTCATCGGGTTCAAGTATTGCATATTCCTATATCGTTAACGTTGCAGGTGTTTCGGCGTTCTTTGCATGGACAGGTATAATCGTTACACATTGGGGGTTTAGAAGAGCATGGAATCTACAGGGATTATCCCTTGACAGTTTACCCTTTAAGACACCCCTTTACCCTATTCTGGACTATGTTGGATTTGCATTTGGTATGTTTTTGATTTTGGTTCAAGGTTGGTCCGTTTTCAAACCATTTGATTATAAAGGATTCATCGATGGATATATAATGATCCCGGTGTTCTTGATCGTTTGGTTTGCTTATGACAAGTTTTACTTCAAATCAGGGTTTGTGGATCCGATGGAGATTGACTTCACATTGGGACGTAGACCGGATTTGGACGGTGGAAATAGAGAGAAGGAAAATGCAAGTGGAGCTGAGCTTGATAGTCTTTAGTTAGCATCAGTACACTGGTTAATAAGTATGATTTTAATTTTTATGCCCTTTCCCCGGATCCCGGGTATTCTGCTTATGTCATCCGACATTGAAAGTTTAACACCCACGGGGGTTGTCGTATAACCATTGTTATTATTATTATGGCGGGGGAGGGGCATGGATTTTTTATTTAGTTCGGAGGGGTAGTACAACGTTTTAAGATTAAACATCGATCGACGTAATATTTCGATCTTATGGACTTGGGGGATATGGAAGGGAAATGAGATATTCCCCAACTGATATTCCCCATCCAAGGGAATATATATCTGGTTACCGTTTGCCCGCGTTAATACTTAAACCTACAGTTATACGTCTACGAAGTCGGCGCCCTACAATAATAATCATTTTTGCTTATGTAATGTTCCGTTAACTACGGAGTGGAATACAATCAACAATCAAAGTGGAAAACAATCAAAAAATATCAAAGCACTCATTTTTGCTAAAATGAGTTTTGACAAGCCGTAATTTTTGTTTTTGGTGTATAATTTTTTTTGTAGCTGGGTTGCCCTTACAAACAAAAATTGTCATTCAATATTAAATTTGTACATGACCTAGTGCTAAATATTACTACACAGTCAACAACAACAACATCAACATCAACATCGTTTAGCCGCCCACCTCCTGAAATCATCATCAAGATTCACAAAACTCTCTGAGGGCTCTATACAAGGACACTATAGCACACAGGACTGTCCATCATAACATTGCCACAGTCTAAGATCCCAAGTTTGACCGATCTCTCTCTATTGTCATTATCTCAGGAAATATACCAGTATAATACTTCCCAGTCAAGAGTTACACTGTATCCAGTAACAAAGGACAATAATCACATCTCGTCTTTAACAAAGCAACAGGATATCAAACTCTCCACGAACTAACGGTATCAACGCACTACCGCCACGAAACATTATAAAGTTAACCAATCTCTACACCATCATCATCAACATGCCAACTCCATCCAAGGCCCAGGGCCATAGACAGCCATCAACGCCCCAGCAGCAACAACAGCAGCAGCAGTCTTCCCACAACAGCCAACACCAACTGCATCACCAGCACTCGAGCGGCTCCATGAACCCAACATCTTCAAGACAGACATCTATCGTGGAGATGCTCTCCACGCCTCCTCCATTGGAACACAACAACATCTACTACAGCAGCAACAACGCGGACCAACAGTCCGACGAGTA
Organism: Williopsis lachancei; assembly: GCA_030567175.1. Taxonomy (NCBI): domain Eukaryota; kingdom Fungi; phylum Ascomycota; class Saccharomycetes; order Phaffomycetales; family Wickerhamomycetaceae; genus Williopsis; species Williopsis lachancei. The sequence continues at coordinate 5,673 of JAJLRR010000045.1, forward strand.
CCTCCGCCCAGAGGACCTGAGTAGACATCCTTCCCAGTCGTCAAATTCGTCGGCGGGTAGCAGAGACTGGCAGGATGTTAAGCTCAGCGAACTGATCGAATCTGCAAAGTTGATCTTCATCAACTCCAGCATCAGCGTGGAAGAGGCATTCAACGTCTTGACAACGCACAACTTGACTTCTCTACCTGTCGAAGAATATGAGAACGACCTCAACTGTCTCACTTTTGACTACACCGACTTGAATGCATACTTGATGCTCGTCTTGGGTAAGATCCAGATCAACGAACAACTCATCGCACAGAACCCATACTACAAGGACCATCCAGAAGAGATAACAACACTCATACAAAAGGCCAAGAGAGGTGAACAAGTTCCGGTTAAACTTGTGGTGCAATTCACTCCAAAGAACCCGTTCTATAAACTACCGGAAACTGAGACACTATCCACAGTTGTGGAGATATTGGGTACAGGCGTTCATAGAATCGCAATCATCAACGAACAATCGACGAGAATAACAGGTGTCCTTTCACAGAGAAGATTGATCAAGTATCTATGGGATAATGCGAGAAGATATCCATCGTTGGAACCAATCTTCCAATGTACACTCCAAGAAGTAAACATTGGTAATTCCAAAGTTATCTCAGTATATGGAGATGAACCTTTGATCAATGCCTTAGTGAAGATGAATATTGAAAAAATCTCTTCAATTGCAGTTGTGGACCATCATATGAATCTTTTGGGTAACATTTCTGTAACGGATGTCAAACACGTTACAAAATCTTCACAGTACCCATTATTGCATAAGACTTGTCTACATTTCGTCTCTTTAATCTTAAACCATAGAGGTATAGAAGATGGTAAGGATTCGTTCCCAATCTTCCACGTTTATCCAACAAGTTCCATTGCAAGAACAATTGCTAAATTGGTGGCTACAAAGTCCCATAGACTCTGGGTTGTGAGACCATATGCTCCTTCATCTTCTTCACCTGCTTCTACGTCATCTTCACAATCGATTCCATCGACCCCAACTTCGGTAAACTTGGACAGCAACCCGCTGAACCCAGAAAGTGAAGGTAGAGCTGGAAAATTGATCGGTGTTGTCTCGTTGACCGATATATTGGGTCTTATTGCAAGAAGACACGGTAAATCTTACGTCGATCCAAACCAAGCTAGAAAACAGAGAAGAAGATCCTCCTCTTCCTCAACAAGATCTTCAGGGTCCTTGGAACAGTTCAGAAGATCGATTAGTGGTGCTTCGGATTTGAGATGAGATACACAATAGAAGTTCTATTCGCTTATATCCATCTATCTATCTATCTATCTATCTATCTATATAAATATTATATTATCTACGTCTGCTATAACGACAGATTGAATCAGAGTTGACATAATTTGTAGACGGGTCACTACACCATAACACATCATATTGTCATTAGCCACCAATTAAGTTGACGATGATATCATCTATAATCACCGAAGTATATAACATAATATAACACACTAGTCTTCTTCTTCTCATCATTTTTCTATCAATCATCATTAATCGTGTATTCACTCGGTCTGATCAGCTATTATTATTACTACTATTATATCTCGATCTACCTGATCTTCCAAATCGGCTGCTATAAGAAGCTAAAGTCCTCTGATCATTCGTTGAGGAACCATGAAGATGCCCACTAGATCGATTATTATAAGTGACTCTTTTCGTTGAATTGGTATTACCTATCTCATCATCTGATTTCCTCTTCCTTACTGTTAAAGATGAATTTTCTTTATTATCAACATTGCTATTGGTATTATTGGTATTTTGAAATCTTTGTCCAATCAGTTGAAACTTTGGAGGATCTCTATTAACATTATTACTGTTGTTATTATTGCTACCATGGCCATTCACCTTTGGTATAGCCAATGACTGTCTCATTGGAGTTTTACCCGTTGGCAACAAAGATTTCCTTATCTTGCTTTGTTCTTCTTCTAACTCAACCATCAGTTTATCCACATCTTTCTCTTCTAACGACTCCATCACTGTCTTGTTTAAGATACTTTCCTGGAGAGAGTTTTGAGCATCTTGAACGCTGTTACTTGACTGTAATAGAGTCTCTGCAAGTTGTGAATTTTGCCTTAGGGATGATTCGAACTTATTCTCGAGATCTTGGAGATTATCACTAACGACACGTGAAGATTGGAATTCCTTTGTAGCTTTATTGATATTTGTAAGTTCTTCATCAATTGCACTCTTACACAAGCTTGTAAGTTTATTCGTTTCTTTCAGCTTTGAAGAAATATCTTTAAGTTTCAATGAATGTCTCTTCTCAATATCTGTACTATGCGAGTCACAACTATTGATTATCTTTCTAGTAGAATCTTCCCATTTCCTCTGAGCAGGTTGCAATAACGATTTTTCCTTTGAGATAGAGTCAGAAATTGCAGCTTGAATCTGCTTCGATATCAATTCTTGTTGTCTATTGTTATTTTCACGTACCATCTCTATAAACTGGTTCAATAGTCCGTTTGCATCATCTTCAAGTTGTTGTTGAGTTTGAGATACAATGGTCTTAACAATATCGTCATGATTCTGGAAAAGTGAATCTTTCAACACTCCTCTAAATTCGTTATTCTCACGAGAAAGCATAGTAAACTCATCGTTCAAAGTCGAATAAAATTCTCCAACCAATTCACCAAGTTCTGAAACACTAGTATCGAAATCTTGGAAAAGTTCAGGAAACCTTGTCAATATTGTTTCACTTACTCGTTTACACGCATCGTATGTCGTTCTTTGAAGTGAGGTTACCATATTTTCAATTTCCGATTCAATATGGTTAACATTTGATTTGATTTCAAACTTTTGCGTATTTTGTTTCAATCCTTTCATGATCTTATCAACGGTATCTCTTATGAGTCCATCATTGATAAGTTTGACGGTAGATTTGGTCTCGGATTCATATTTCTTAAAAGTTGCCAAGTTTTCGTTGATGGAGTTTATAACAGATTTAAACTTGGAACTTGAAGTCATCAAATTCTTCTCGTTTTCCTTTTGTTTGTCAATTTTATTATGGAGACTTTCCACTGTTGTATTCAGCGTGTTGATCAATGTCAAATATTCATTACTCTGAGTCTCGATATCATTAACCTGTGTCTTCAATTGTTCATTCTGCTTTCGGAGAATTTCTTGTTTCCTTTTGAATTCTTCTATTTCAGTTTTATACTCTTGAATATCATTCATGAATTCCGCATAGTTATCGTTGTCCATAAACACACCATCCTTTGAGCGAGTTGATATCAAATCAGCTTTTGTCTTGGATAGTTCAATGCTTAAATCTCTGAGAAAGATATCTTTTGAAAGTGTTGGCCCCAGTTGTGGTTTGTTCTGAATACTTTTTGCCTTACTTGCATATTCCAATGTGCTCAAAGTCTCATCGTAGTTAACTTTGGCGGGAGAAATGGTTGCGATTAGGCAGGTCTTGGTACGACCGCCTAAGGAATCCTGTAATAGTCTGGTCAATTTGGATTCTCTATATGGGATATGTTGGTTGTTCTTTTCCACGAGCAAATTAATCACCCTTCCCAACGTTAGCAAACTTTGGTTGATCGAACCTGCTTCTTTGGCTCTTTGGTTTAGTGCACCAGACCTGCTGATGTTTTCAGATCCTGCTAGATCCACCAAGTTCATCTTGGATATTCTGAATAGATCTCCTGACTCCTTGTCCTCTCTGAATAGATTCAAAGTGAAGATGGTATGCGATCTACTTGAGACATCGTTCATCTTCGTAGCAGCAACCTGTCTTAGCCTTAACCCTTTCTCTAGAGTTTTCAATCCATGCGTGGCATTTCGGAGTATCACTTCTTCTAGATTCTGAATGTGAATAGCAGATTTGTTCGTTTGCATCGATGTTAGTTCATTGGCCATCGATTGTGGTTTTTGATCAAAGATCCTAAGTTTCTTGTTCAGATCATCACTCAAGAGGTCTTTTAACTCTTCATTATATAGCTCGACAAACGAGCATTTGACAACGTAGTCTTCACGTGACTGTGACGCATTGGAGTCTTCAAGAACTTCAAATAGCTTCAAAAGAACTCTTGGAATAATACCAGCTTTTTCGTTTAGTTGGCCGTTAACTATATCACCTTCTCCAGACATCGTAAAGGTCTTACCGGTCGATGTCATACCATAAACTAAAAGTGTGCAGTTATATCCTTTCAAGAACTCATCAAACAAGGGCGATGCGACGTTCTTAAATATGGCCGCTTGGTCTGCAATTGGACCGAACACTTTATCAAATGAGTATCTCTTCGAGTTGAGCTGGGCGGTGACGCCAATATCATCCGAGGGGTTCAATATCACCTCTTCGCCCTCTTCATCGTCAACATGAACCACGACCGTGCTCTTTGCGCTTGTCTCTTTGGCGTTTCGTCCTCGACACCGCACAACAACCTGAATGTTCTCGCTTTCTGAGGACATTGTTGGCGTGGAGGGAGTAGGGTATATCACCGATTTGAATTAAAATTCTCTCTAATTAATGTATTCCTCTTCCTGGTTGTATCTCCCTGATTCACTGGTAGTTCAATTCTCCTTTTCTGCCCCTGGATGATCTATGAGTAGTGCCTTGATCCTTGTGATGACCACTATAATAACTGAGCAGCATATAATATTTTGATCTTTTGATGTTTTTTGTTTACTTTTTCTCTGTTTACTTTTCGCTTCCTACTAACAAAAAAATAATTCTTAGTGCGCAGTAACAACGGTTTTGTGGTTACCAAGGCAACATTTAATAACCAGATATATCGGCATTAAAGAGATGTGCATAGGCGTACGAGGCCATGTAACAGACGCCAATTTACAACAACATCCAAGCTATGTAAAAGTGCTATTTTACTATTAAGAGACGGTATCAACAGCTCAGCAGTTAACAACGTTAAATGGACCCATCTTTCTCAAAAGAGATTCAACTGACTTCCTATCAAGATTCATCTCTGTACAAATAGCATCAAAGCTCTTTGTAGTTTGTAAGTGTCTTGCAAGTTCTGCAATCTGTTCCTTGTCTTGTTCTTGAACACTTGAGCTGTTTGTTCTTCTTGCCGAGAGTGAATCCATTCTAGGTGGAGACGATGTCCCTGACCCTGATCTAGCATACTTATCCATCAGAGTGGTAAACACTGAATCATGAGACGCAAGGGAATCCTTGTTAAGCAGTGTATCCACAAGTGGGAATGCCTGTACTCTATATATCAGTCCACGTAGTACACCGAACGTTATGAATCTTCTCACGTCTATATACTCTAGATCTTCCTTGTGATCTTTGTACCAATTCTTCACTGTTTGTCCCTGATGTAGGGATCTGTACAGATAGAACAATTTAGCCTTTGAAGGTAAGACGACTGTTTGTCTTCCTCTTACTGAGTTCAACAACGAGACACTTGAATTTCTCTTTGTTGAAGTGTTCAAAGAATCTGATGAATTTTTATTCACAGATTGAGTAGTTGTAGATGCTGATGAAGGTCTAACATGAGCTTCAAATGGAACACTCCTAAATTGAGATGCCGATACAACATAAGCTTGACATTCTGCAGCCATATGGGTATCCTTCAAGAAAAGGTCAATATCTGAGGTTGGTGCATAGATGTTTGAGAATTGGAAAACATCAGATATCGTTATACATTTATAATACATGAAATGTTGAATACATGTTTTAACGACCCAATAATCAGCATCTGCCAAAAGACTAATTCTCTTTATCGAATTGATCCCATCGATATATGGAAGGATCTTGAGCATTGTCGGATCCCAATTCACATCAACCATTGAATCCAATTGAACCGTTGAAATGGGTACATCCTCGGGACAAAGCCTTGGAGGTGGTGGTAAGAGTGGTAGCAGTTTTATATCGACAGAGTTTCCAGAATCAACTGGAATCAAACATTCAGAATAGTTGTTCAAATCTTGGTATATTTGTTGTATTAGACTTTCAATCGAGTCCAGCGTTATAGCATTACCATTTTTCATTGAAACTCCAATAGGAGTTGATGAATTGATATTGTTATCTAGATCCATTGTCAATTGATTTATGTTTGTTGTTGAGGTGATCGAAGGAGAGAAATTTGAGTCCATCGAAGAAGTTCGTGCACCCAGATGATCATCTATTGAGCTGGAATCATTTGAGATGTCTCCAGTGGTTGGGTTACTGTTGCTATTAGCGCTGGAGATATTCTTGAAGAATATCATATCATTTTCCTTCTTGGACAAGATATGGTACTGTTCCTCCAGATTCTTAAACATTCTTCCAAGTCTCCTAATGGCTGGTTCATATGGTATGGTATCGTTTTCATAGTTGAACACGAAGCAAAAGTTGAAACTGAACGAATTTCTTGCATAGTGTGGATCAGTGATCTGTACGGGGAATCCAACAAGTGTATACTGATCAACTTTCAGAGTGATTAATCTGTTACAAAGTGGGCCTTTTGGTATGATATAATTCTTCACCACGTCAAAATCAAATAGAGGCTCACTCAGCGAGTCGGATGTGATCTTCTGTGGTGTAACAATGGAGCCCATCGGTACTTGATGGGAAACTTTTGTTCCCTCAGTTGGATGGAACACTGTGTAGAAGACAGCTTCGATAGGAGCAAAACCTAAACACATATCAAACGTGTGTTAGTAGTCAATCAATTATTCTGAAAGTGATGTTCTTAAACATACCGTCAAAGTCTGCCATTGTTGAAGTGGTTTTCTATTGTATTAGTTATGATAATATAGCTTATCAGTGGTCCGATAAGACAACAGAGTTTAATGCTTCACTAGTAATTAGTAGCTATGTATAAGAGTGCAAACCTAAGAATGATGACGCTTCCCGTCGCTCATAACCATGGCTCCATCGAAAATAAATTCACCCCACACAAATCTGAAAAACTAGTCGAAATGTCCGAAAGTGGAAATCCAGAACTTCACATAGAAAAATCACTATACACACTCCCCCCTGCCACCGGAACCGACAGCGCTAGGATTTTTTTTTTCACTTTGTATCACAGCTGGTGGTCTGCGTAAGAAACCTTTATAAAGGATTGCTGAACATAAATCAATTCGCATATCCCTCTTCAATGTCGGTCTATAAAGCCATTACTGTTCCTTTCTCAGATTTCAACTTCGAACTTTTTGTAATGGATTCCAGCTCTTTTTGGTGTACAAGCTCTTTTGAATCAATCTGCCAAAACGTGTCGGGTGAATTGACTCCACATAGCTACTATACTAAAATTCTGCCCATGATGTCCGGCCCATCGAATTTTCTCGAATTTGTCACCGCCGTTAAATTGTAATTTGACGTTAACAGTGGGCAAAAATTATATATAGCTGTAGTATCCGATCCCTTTCTTCTTACAATTGTTGAACTATTCACTAATCAACAAAACTTACAATGCTCAGCGCTGCTAGACCATCTGTCAGAAGACAATCAATTTCTCTTGTTAGAAACCTCTCCCATAAGGAGCTCAAGTTCGGTGTTGAAGGTAGAGCTGCCCTTCTCAAAGGTGTTGAGACTTTGGCTGATGCCGTCTCTGTCACTTTAGGTCCAAAGGGTAGAAACGTCTTGATCGAACAAGATTTCGGTTCCCCAAAGATCACAAAGGATGGTGTTACCGTTGCTAGATCAATCACTTTGAAGGACAAGTTTGAAAACATGGGTGCTAAACTCTTGCAAGAGGTTGCATCAAAGACAAACGAGGCTGCTGGTGATGGTACCACTTCTGCTACTGTCTTGGGTAGAGCCATTTTCACCGAGTCTGTAAAGAACGTTGCTGCTGGTTGTAACCCAATGGACTTGAGACGTGGTTCTCAAGCTGCTGTTGAGGCTGTTGTTGATTTCTTGCAAAAGAACAAGAAGGACATTACAACCTCTGCAGAGATTGCTCAAGTTGCCACCATTTCTGCTAACGGTGATGCTCATATCGGTAAGTTGCTTGCATCTGCCATGGAGAAAGTTGGTAAGGAGGGTGTTATTACCGTTAAGGAAGGTAAGACTTTGGAAGATGAACTTGAAGTTACTGAAGGTATGAGATTTGACAGAGGTTATATCTCTCCATATTTCGTTACAAACACCAAGAATGGTAAGGCTGAATTGGAAAGACCATTGATTCTTTTGTCTGAGAAGAAGATCTCTGCCATTAATGATATTTTACCAGCATTTGAAATTGCTGTTAAATCTAGAAGACCATTACTCATTGTTGCCGATGACATTGATGGTGAAGCTCTTGCAGCTTGTATTCTTAACAAGATCAGAGGTCAAATCTCCGTCTGTGCTGTTAAGGCCCCAGGTTTCGGTGATAACAAGAAGAACACACTTGGAGATATTGCTATCTTAACCGGTGGTACCGTTTTCAACGAAGAATTGGATCTCAAGCCAGAGAACTGTACCCCAGAATTGTTGGGTTCAGCTGCTTCTATCACCATTACAAAAGAAGATACTGTTGTCTTGAACGGTGAAGGTTCTAAGGATAACATCTTGCAACGTATTGAACAGATTAAGGCTTCAGTTGCAGATGATTCAACTTCTTCATATGAAAAGGAGAAACTTCAAGAAAGATTGGCCAAATTATCCGGCGGTGTTGCCGTTATTAAGGTTGGTGGTGCTTCTGAAGTTGAAGTTGGTGAGAAGAAGGATCGTTATGATGATGCTTTGAACGCTACTAGAGCTGCCGTTGAAGAAGGTATATTACCAGGTGGTGGTACTGCCTTGTTGAAGGCTTCAAGAATCTTGAAAGATGTTAAGGTTGATAACTTTGACCAAAAGTTGGGTGTTGATATAATTAGAAAGGCAATTTCTAGACCAGCCAAGAAGATCATTGAAAATGCCGGAGAAGAAGGTTCTGTTATTGTTGGTAAGATCATTGATGAATTTGGATCTGATTTCAACAAGGGATATGATTCTTCCAAGGGTGAATTCACTGATATGATTGCCTCTGGTATCATTGATCCATTGAAGGTTGTTAGATCTGGATTGGTTGATGCATCTGGTGTTGCTTCATTATTGGCCACTACCGAATGTGCTATTGTTGATGTTCCCGAACCAGCCGGTGCTGCTCCACCAGTTCCAAACATGGGTGGTGGTATGTTCTAATCGGAGTATTGATGAGTATAAGTGGTAGACTTTTTAATGATGAGTTGTACATAGTTTGAATGAAGGATGATTGAAAAATTATGATCTGTGTGTACTAGTGTACTAGTGAGCTGTAGTATCTGTATGGTTTGATACCAAAATGGTTTGCGCAGCATCAGCTGGCTGCTGTTTACATTTCAACGCCTTTTAAAAGAAACCACGACAACGTTCGATTAACGAGTTATAAACTGGCAAAAAAAATTAAAAAAAAAAACAAAAAAAACATAAAGCTACCCGCGCCCAACCTTTGAGAAAAAAGATCAATCCCGAAAACATAAACAAATTTATAATAACAATTATCAAAACAAAAACAAATCAAAACAAATAAACCTTGTACTTTAATTTATAAAACACAACTTAACAACCAAGCAATATGTCAGGAAAAGTTCACGGAGGTAAGGGTAAATCAGGAGCCAAGGATGGTGGAGTGAGATCACAATCCCATTCAGCAAGAGCAGGATTACAATTCCCAGTTGGAAGAGTTAAAAGATTTTTAAAGAGAAACGCGCAAAACAAGATTCGTGTTGGTGCTAAAGGTGAGTTTTTTACCATGATTATTGTTCTCATTAAGATTATAAAATACTAACAGGATGAAATAGCTGCTATATACTTGACTGCAGTTTTGGAATATTTAACAGCCGAAGTTTTAGAATTGGCTGGTAATGCAGCAAAGGATCTTAAATTGAAGAGAATCACACCAAGACATTTACAATTGGCCATTAGAGGTGATGAAGAGCTCGATACTTTAATCAAGGCAACGATTGCCTCAGGTGGTGTTTTGCCACATATCAACAAGGTGAGTTTTATCTTTTTCTTCTACTTCATTATGTCATTTGGAATCATTATACTAACACAATTTTAAAAATAGGCACTTCTTTTGAAAGTTGAAAAGAAGAAGAAATAAGGTGTTGTTTATTAATATAACAGTCAAATTGGTGAGTGTGTGTTTGTATCTCTTGTGGAAACAGAGTCTGAGATACGTTTTGTATAATAATGATATTTACAATTTCAATGGGTTATTGGTGTTTGTTAATGTGTGTACTGAGTGTGTAATATAATCTATTACAGAGTGTTTTTCTAACTTCGTCTTCATAGTCAATATGGCTACTAGTAGTACTATATATAATTTACCTTATACATCACCCGGTTATAATCAAATGACAGCAACAACAAGCTAATTGGTCAGTATTCTATCCCCAATATTATGATCGAGCGTATGATATTTGTTGGTTGTTTACTTTGTGTGGTGTGTACCAGTTTTTGAATGTATAAGTCTGTTACCATGGAAACGAAACAAACTCATATACAAATTTAAACTACTTATGTCTTATACCTAACGTTTAGTTATGGAATATATGTCTTGTTATATGCTATATGTTGTATTGTAATATGAACCGTTTGATCTTTGATACGATCTGATGTATTGCATTATGTACAGGTGTTTAGTATATGACCTATTTCTTCTCGTTACTCTGTGTAGTTTGGGTTGATATCTTAGCTGGTGATGTACTCTGATCATGTTTCAACTCCAGAGCATCTATCCTTGTATTCAGACTATCAACCTGGTTTTGTATGATCGTATCAATGGTTATACTATTACCATTCTCATCCAATTTTAAAACTTGAGGTTTTAAATTGCTCAAAGGTTTATAATCATCCAATTTGATATATTTATTATTCTCTTTTAATTTCCTTTTTAAATATTCAATTTCATGTTGTAAAGTCTTTATATCATCTTCTATTGATTCTCTTCTATTCAATTCTTTTTGTCTTTGTCTCCATGCTTCAAATATAATTATACTACCAGCAACTGCAAATACAAAAGTTTCTGATAAAAGATTTGCTCCATTTTCAATAGCTTTTTTATCATTCAATGGACGTATAATTTTATTTTCATTATTAACAGATTGACCTAATAGTTTCATCCTTACTGTAATATCTGTCTTATGTACTCTTTGTGCAAGGGATATACACATTTTTCTAAAAGTTTCATGTTCTTTTGCCTGTGCTTTAATTGCATTCTATAAAGAGTGTGTTAGTATGGTGATATTTCATACTGAATGGTATATACCCACTGCTATAGGCTTGGATATTTGCCTTATGAATAGAGATCCAAGTTTTATACCGAGGCCGCTCATAGTTATTCGTAGCCTTTGTAGTTATATAGTCTCTAGTTATACATAGTTAAGCACGAGATCAATTTTCAAGATTTCCGCATATGCCAGATATATGATCATAATTTTTATGTACTACAGGTAGTTAAGAACACTCACTATTAATAAATTACTCGTTATAACCATCCATTTCTTTATCAAGACTCTCTGCTAATTTAATCTTTAAAAGTTTCAATTCTGTCTTTATCAACTTTTCTGGGAAATTAGCATTCAATTTTTTAGCTTCATCAAAGCATAATTGTGCCTTATTTAGTAGGGTTTCAACTTCTTGAGCTGTACTAATATTGTTATTCATATCCATCTTGTTTAATAGAGAATTTGACTCTAATTGATATACAAACCCTTGTAAGAAATGAAATAAACCTTCCTCTAGATATGGTTTCTTTAACAATAATTCTGAAAGTTTATCATTTAACTTTGATAATGAATCTTTAATTAACAAATTCCAACACATTGTTAATACAAAGAATGGAGAACTTTGCATTGTACCAGATCTATATGGGAAATTATTCTTCAATTTGGCATTTCTTGTATGTAATGGTGGATAGAAAGTTTCAAGCCATTGTAAGAATTGTTCATCTTTCATAAAATGACCAGTTGTATTGTCATATTCATTCTCATTATTCAATCTAATCAATATTTCAACTCCAATTGACCAAATTGATCTAATATCAACCTGTGGTATAATCCTTATTAAATTTGTAAAACATTTATATGCTAATGACCAATTTCTTCTTAATATACAGATATGTAATAATCTATTAACTATACCAATATGTCTTTTGGTATATGAAACATTTTTAGATAACAAAGAGGTTTGTAAATCAGAAATTTGTTGTTCTGTCTTTGTAAATGGTAATATCTCTAAACCTTTGGATCTTATAAGAAATTGTGCACCAATCTGTGATCTTGTAAGGTTTGAGTGGTTGTTGTCATTATCATCTGATTCATTATCAGTATCACTATCAATATCATTATCATCATGATCCAACTGTTTCCAAAGATTCTTATTTATATTCAATTCTTTATGCCAAATTTCATAAGTCTCTTCAGGTTTTAAATGTCTTAATTTTGAATTATGAATAGAATCTTTATGTTCAATAATTATATTATTATTCTTTGAACCTCTTGTCCTTAGCCTTTTCCTCCATTGATATCCATCATCTTTATTGTCTGTATTACTACTACTCTTGGATTGATTTCTAAGCATACGTCGTAGTATTCTCTTCCGTTTAGCATCAAGACCTCTTTCACGTATAGCAAGTTCAAACATTGTATAAACCGCTTACTGTTTATCTTTATACTATGAAATATGAACCATGAACTATGAACTATAGATCATTGTACTACTTCTAGAAGTATGAGTATACTTATGATTAGGATTAGGATTAATTTTACGCATCGGTTGGCACCACACACTGATTTCCATTTCCGACCTGTTTCTTCTATACTTCCGACTCCCTGCGGGATTAAGATTTAAAAATTGACCGATGAGGGGCAAAGGCAGATTTTCGCTTCGGTAGGCAGAGCATAAAGTTATAAAACTAAACTTAGCCATATTTTTGTTATTCAACAGACAACGTTAACGTGTTTAGAATTAGTCTGGTAACCCACGTTGATACAACTCATGAGTATTAATCATACATCAGTATCTGTACGATCTAATGAGGTATAAGTTATACATCATCGCTGATCATTATATATTAATCATACCCCTCGGACTCGGAAGAGATAAGCTGCTTGATCGACAGCATATAATCACTAGTATAACGTCTATAACCATAATTATGATTATCCGAAACGTGGCTATTGGTACATCCTCATTTCAAGTACTATAGCTATAGCATATGAATCCACTATACCGTATTACCGTGGACGTTATGTATATAACACCCAGTTGTATAAACAAACGCGGTGTGTTATGATCGACCCGTACCCGTGGTCATGAACTTACTTACTTATACTTATAAGAGAGATCTTGGTTAGAAGGACTACATTCTGCACCAAGCAATCACCATCACTCCTCAAGACAATGACCTCTGTTTTATACTTACCAACTAACACAAGAGGACAGATCACCTGCTTTTGTATAGTCCAACTTCCAAGAAAAGCCAAACACGCTCAGCCAAATATTTATGTTTAGTTTACCATTTTCTTTCCCCTTTGCAGCTCTTTTGATGCACGTCGATATAAAAAAAATATGCAAAATCTGGAATTCGATTCAGCCCACATAAACTCGGGTAGTAATTAAAAATACGTCACTTGAACGCAATTCCACAGCCTCCGAAGTTCTGTACTGTACTGCAGTATGGTTTTTCGAATATATCTCATGTTGACATTTTATACTCTTGCATCGTATACATTAAATTTTCCGCCTGTATATAAAAAACCCGGATAACCCTTGGAGGTAACCTCATCAGTCTTTATAACACAGCTTATACAGCACAGCTTATACGGCAGTAAAGAGATGCTCACCTCTCTGCCACTCGTTACTATCCTTTCATTGGCACAGGCCGTTGTTGGATTCAACCCTGGTGGATCATATGCTCCAACAAACGTTACATGTCCTGATTCTGCAAATTTTGTAAGAGAAGCCAACAGCATCTCAAAAGAAGAAAAAGATTGGGTATCAAAACGTCATGAAAAGACAGATGAAGCATTAAGAGAATTTCTAGATCGTGCAGATCTTGAAGATTTTGATATTGATGAATTCTTTGAATCTCAAAACAGTTCAATCAATATAGGTTTAGCATTTTCTGGTGGTGGTTATAGAGCAATGCTTAACGGTGCAGGACAGATCTCTGCTTTGGATAATAGAACCTCGGGTGCCCAGGACCATGGATTAGCTGGACTCTTACAGAGTACTACGTATCTTGCCGGTCTATCCGGTGGTAATTGGTTAACAGGTACGTTGGCATTGAACAATTGGACTACTGTGGATGAGATCCTTGCTAGTGATGGGAAAATATGGGATCTGGAACATTCAATAATCAATTCCGGTGGTTGGAACATCTTTTCTACAGCGTTCCGTTGGGATGATATCAGTGATGCTATTGATGATAAACAAGACGCTGGTTATAACACATCACTGACTGATATCTGGGGGAGAGCTCTTTCTTATCAATTCTTTGGTAAACATGACGATGGTGGTGTTTCCCTGACTTTCTCCGGCATAAGAGAATTTGAACCATTTGTTGATGCTGAAATGCCATTTCCTTTCTCTGTTGCCGTTGGAAGAGCACCATTTACAAAGATCTTGAATCTAAACTCTACTGTTTTTGAATTTAATCCCTTTGAATTAGGTTCATGGGATCCTTCTCTTTATTCATTTACAGATTTAAAATATTTAGGATCTGACGTTGAAGATGGTAAACCAACCTCGGATGTCTGTGTTCAAGGTTATGATAATGGTGGATTTGTATTAGGAACTTCATCTTCTCTTTTCAACCAATTCTTATTACAATTGAACACTACGGGGATCTCAGGTGCAGTCTACAACCTTATAAACAGATTCTTGGAAGATTTAGATGAAGATTATGATGATGTTGCCATTTATAATCCAAATCCTTTTTATCAAACAACAAATGCAGAAGTAGAAACAATTGTTCAAAGTGATACACTTTTCCTCGTTGATGGTGGTGAAGATCTACAAAACGTTCCATTTGCTCCATTATTACAACCTGAACGTAATGTTGACGTGATCTTTGCATTTGATAATTCTGCTGATACGGATGATTCATTCCCAAATGGTACATCGTTACAAGCAACTTATGATCGTCAATTTGGTCCACAGGGTAATAGAACAGCATTTCCTTATACTCCATCAACTGATACGATCATTAAGAACAAATTGAATACAAAACCAATGTTCTTGGGTTGTAATGCTTCTAACCTCACGGATTTGGCTACAATTCCTCCATTGGTTGTTTATCTACCAAATATTGCATATACAACTTGGTCAAATACTTCAACTTTTAAACTATCCTATGATGATGATGAAAGAGATGCAATCATTCAAAATGGGTTTGAAAGTGCAACAAGATTCAATTTAACAATTGATCCAGATTGGCCAAAATGTGTCTCATGTGCTATCATTCGTCGTGAACAAGAACGTCAAGATGTTGAACAATCAGATGAATGTGCTGCTTGTTTCCAAGAATATTGTTGGAATGGTGAACAAGTTGACCAATCGGATGTTCCAGTTTCACCTTGGTCTGCAAATGTCACTTCACATTCTAATCTGAGTTCAAGTGGTCAAGATTCTGGGGTTGTAAACCCATCTGATACACCATCAAATAACACCTCTTCTTCTTCTTCATCTTCTGGTTCTTCTTCAAGATCTCAAACAGCTTCAAGTGAGGCAACAAGTTCATCTGCTAATGCTGCAGCCATGAATTGGACTCCTTCCATCTCTACGGGGTTCATCGTTGCAATGGTTGCTCCAATGCTTGGATTCCTCTTGTAATAGCAACATCATTACATTATTAATTAACATAAAATGACATATATATACAACTCTATAGAGCAGGTGTAGATAATCTAGACCCTTCTGGTGAAGTTGTCAAATTGTCAATCTCCACTTCTTCTCCTTCTCCTTGTTCTTCTTCTCCTCCTTCTCCTTCTTCTTCTTCTCCTTCTTCTTCCTCCACTTCATCATCTTCCTCTTCATCTTCTTCTTCTTCTTCCTCTTCACCTTGTACCGGCGTCTCTTCCCTTGACTCAGTCGTTTGTTCCACTTGAGCAGCAGAATGTCTCGGAATAAAAGTTCTATTGTTCAACTTGATCTGGATCTTTAGTGGTTTCCGCTGTGGTGGCTGTTCTGATTGTTCTGACTGTGGTTGTGGTGTATCTTCAACCTCTTGTTCAATTTCTTCATCTTTTGATTTTCTTTCTGATTCTGCTTCTTCATCAATCGGTTCTCCATCTTTCCTTAACCCTTTCCAACTGTTAAAATTCATAAAATATCCAGTAAAATTCTGTATCTCCAATGGTTTTTTAACCCATCTCCTCACCATAACAGTTGATTTCTTATTGTTCTTTCCAGAATTAGGATTCAAACTAGAACTCTGTACTTTTGATGTTGTCTTAGCAGGTGTGGTTGCCCTAGGCGTAACATCCGTACTCTCATGTAATGAAGATTGTTGATCCTCATGCTTTATATCGTTCTTAACATTTGTACTATTTACATTTGGCTTTGATATCGTTGATTTCAATTTTAATGTCGTAGTTGTCTTTGTATCAGAATCAATCAACTCTTTTAACCTTTTAGGTGACACTTTTACAGTAACAAGCAGTTCCTTCTTGGCCATGTTACCTTGTATTGCTAATTGTATACTGACAACTAGTTAACAACGTGTGGTGTTACCATATACTTTGGAAGTAACAGTAGTATTCCTTTACAAAACTAAATCACAATTCATCAACACCCGGACATCAACTTATTTCTTGTATGCAAAGGGAGGGTAACCCCTTTGTACTTGTTGATATTGGATCGACATAAAATAAAGGTGAACATAAGAGTTAATTGATACACTTTACAAACTGTCATTACAATTATACCTAGTGAACCATAATATGAAGAATAATAGAATAATAGAATCATAAACATTAAATCATTAGATGACTGACAAATAAATTATAAGTACAGCTAAACAAATAACTCATCATCCAACAAACCAAGATATTCAAATACTTCAAATAATTTAGAAGCTTTATTTACATCAATCTTACATGCCTTTTGTGCATCTGTTTTTCTAAAAGTTGATTTAAGTTGAACTTTTCTAGCCTTTTCTGCAAATAATCTCTTCTTACTATCAATATATTGTAATGGTGTCATCTTAAATGCAATAACAAGAGGTATTTCTTTTGAATCAATTTCACTTGAATTTATAATGAATTGATCTTCGACTAATTTATTGTATGAATTCTTCATAGGTGAAGAAGAAGAATATCCAATCTTCTTTATAGCTCTTTCAATCTGTGCTTTAGATACTTGTGATAATGAAGGTTGAAACTCTGGAATGTCATCTATATGACTATCATGGATCATTTGTGCATTTGTCGTATTCAAATATTCAAATATTGATAAATTGTTGTCCGACTCATCATATGTCACTCTCTTCTCCTTAATTGGTGATTTTCTCTCAATTGATGGCTTCACTATGACATTCGAGACAGATTCCCTCCTGGTTCTAGAACGTGTTCCATATGTCCTTATACAAGATCCAACACCCATGGTATCCTCGTTACTGGAACTGTCTTCTCCATCTGACACTTTATCAGTGGGTTTAAATCTCTCAGATCTTCGATTATTCACTCCAATGTTGTCATTATAACCCTGTATCCACTTTGGAGCGTTCTTAGTGGTGTGTGAAACTGTTCCATTCTTAACCGCTCTCTTCTTATCTTTTGAATCCCCCAAGATTTTCTTTCCTGTTTTGGTTTCATACGACTTTAAAAACGACAAGATTGATGCCTTTGTCTTTGCTGGATTATCACAGAGCGGTGAACTTATTGTCATCCATGGTTCTGGCTGTTGTGGTTTCTCATCTGGTGTTGTATTTGAATGATCTGGTGGTGACAGACTTCTCTCTGGAGAGACTGGTGGTGTAAACAGATCATCTGAACTGCTTGAATCCGTACTGCTCTCAGAATCACTGTCACTCATACGCTTCACGGCGGCTCGATTGGTTTGCAACACCACATCATCAAGTGGCTTGAGTGGCTCGTCCATTGTTATCTCTGTTGTTTGTTTATGTTTGTAAGGGTCTAATTATCTGCTCAACTGTCAAGTAACTGATCAGAGTTTGTGGGAGGAACTAGAAGTATTTATATATAAACCAGCCGAATAAATTTGTCTCTACGCTGAGAGTTTATTTAGAAAAAAAGGTAAACAAAGACATAATTATTAACAAGAGAGAAAAACATTAACCCACAACCAAATCTCTAGCGCGTCAGCTGCTACTACTTAATACTAATTGTTTTTGTTTACCTTTTTTCTCAAATTAACGCGACAGTAAAAACATTTGGCACATAAATTTAAATTTTTTTCGGCCTCGCTATCTGAAAAACGGTCTCTTATCGCGCAATGTTGGCATTTTTATTTCCCAATTAGGGTATATTTTCGCAAACTTAACGAAAGTTTGGCATAAACCTGTATTAATGCGAATTATTATTATACATCTACAACCAAAACTCTGTGTCATAGGTATATCAATGTCATCATTAAATTATCGTGTGTATTTGGTTCATAATATTATAAGAAATGTCAGTATAAGTAATATATCATAGTAGTGTAGTGTTACAAATCATATTTCATTGTTCATTAGTGTTACATGTGCTTTCAAATACCAAAATCACCATTTGTCAATGCAGCACGAATATTCTTCCTATCATTATTTTTAACATTATGATGAAGTTTACTTGGTGCTGTTCCTGGTGGCATAGACTGTAGTACAAAGTCCGATCCTTTACCCTTTGTAGGACCATGACCATTTGCCTGTGATGGAGGTGGAGCTCCATACCCATAACCTTGTGGTGGCGGCGGATAATAGCCTTGAGGTGGAGGGGGATAGTAACCCTGTGGTGGGTAACCCTGTGGTGGAGGAGGTGGATATCCCTGCTGTGGTGGAGGTGGACCATAGCCCTGTGGTGGATAACCTTGCGGTGGATAGCCATGTGGTGGATACCCTTGTGGAGCATATCCCTGAGGTGGATACCCTTGAGGTGGAGGATAATGAGCAGTTTGGTTTGGAGGTGTATGATATCTCTGCGGAGGATAATTTCCCTGTGGTGGTGGTGGCTGGTGATAACCATGTGGTCCATTTGGTGGTCTTTGTGGTGATTTGCTCTTTCTAGCAGCTCCGTTAGAAGGTACTCCCAGGCTGTTATGACGTGGCCCTCCTTGTGGGACTTCTCCAGTATGATGTAATGGCGACTGAAGCCTTGCAGGAACAGATCCTTGAGCTGGTAAAGACCTCAAGCTCTCATCACTAAACCTATTTGGTGCACCACCCTGTTGGTAATTATATTGATACTGATGACCATTTTGACCATGGCCCACGGGATAGTTGTTGTATGGCTTTGCCATTCCTGGTTGTGATCCAGCTGTTGAAGGTGACATCGATGATCCTCTTGAATCATTGACTGGTGATGGTCCTCTTCTGTTATGACTATGATCAGATCTATCATCGCCTCTGTAACCCATTGTGCTTTGTTCAGGAACATTCAAAAGATCAGAAGAGCGAGCAGAGCTACTCTGAGACATCCCCTGCTGTGAAGAATACTGAGGAGATTTAGACGCTCTCTGACCATTGTCTAGCTTCTTAGGAGAAAGAGAAGGTGGTTTCCTCTTTGGAGCAGTTGATACATTATCTCTTGATGATTTAATATGACTTGGAGCATTTGGTACACTGGATGGAGTGTTCAATACCTGGTATTGTGGAGTCTCAAAGTTCGAAGTAGAAGGTTCTGGTATCATCTGATATTGTCTCTGAACACGTTCTTCATCTTCATTATAGGCAGGACTTTGATGAGTTCTTGAAGTTTCAAAGCTCTCAGATGGGGAGAGATCACCACGGTCATTATCTTGTCTTGCCTGTAGCACTGGAATAGGTTCAAGCAATGATTGAGAATTACCTTCATAGTATTCGGTCTGATTTCGTTGACTTGGTGAAAATGAGTTTCTCTTGTTTGCAATTGGACTCTTTGGCAATGAAGGAATTGGAATTGCAATCTGAGGAACAGTAGGCTCTGGAATATAGTTCATGTCTTTAACAGATAAAGTCGTCGGTACTCTTTGATTAGGAGAGCTTCCTCTTGCTCTTATAGGACTAGGTTCAGAAGCATATGCATCAAGAATGCTCTCTGGATACTTGGCATCAGAAGATGTTGACGATCTCTTCTTGAACGCATCTCTAGGATCATCGGTGATGACATTTCCTGAAGCTGAAACATTGGCATTCTCATATATGTTCTCCTTGTTAGATGAAGCATAAACATCAGCAGCCGGTCTATAAGAAGAGTCCATTTGCCTTTCATTAGATCTTCCACCAGTCTGGACAGAAGGCTCTTTCTTACGGAGTCCTCCCTCACCAGGAGCTTTTCTCGATTGATCATTCTTCTTCGGTACACTTGGAGGTTTTCTGTTCTGCTTTGGTTGTTCATAATCCATCACATCATCAACCATTGATCTTACTCTCATGCCTTGATTCGATCCCTGGACAGGTTCACCATTTGAACGTTGTTTTGGATACGATAATCCCAGGCCCTCGTCGTTACCATTTGATCTATAACGATCTGTGGATTCCACTGGATCAGGTGTGTATGGCGGATATTGAGATGAAATTTTTTGATCATTGAGTTCTGAGTTCTGAGCCAACACTGGTTGGTTATTGTATTGAGCATCCTGGTACTGTGTTTCAGAATCTTTATTGATTGTGAAAGCAGATGGAATTCTACCATAGACGCTTGATCCAGACTCTGAAGGCGTGACGTTACCATTTTGGAATTCAGAACTATTAGAAATCTGTCTCATGGTTTGCACATTGCGAATGTCTTGTGCACCATATGATTCTTCTGGAAGTGGAACAGGGACGTTGTAATGCTCCACGGGCTGTTTACCAATTTTATTTTCAACATTGTTCACTTGTACACTCAATTCATCCACCATCGAGTTAAGATTATCGATCGAACCTTCATGAGAGCTATTTTCCTGTTTAAATTGATACGATGGTTCCAGCATTGACATTGCATGAGTATAAGCATCTTGAATCACTTCCGGAGATCTAGACTTATCCCTTCTACTTTCAACATTATTCGTATCACTCCAATATCTATACTGTTCTGGTTGTTGTTCAGGTTTTGGTTCATCGACATCCACCATTGAGCGATAACCTCCTCTTTCACCATAATTATCTTGTGCACTATATCCATTAGGACCTTGCTGATATTGATCAATGTATCCTTGTTCTTGCTGATTGTAGCCATTGGAACCTTCATAAGTATTCATCTCATTGTATTGGTAGTCATTACCGTATTCTTTGGATTGATTTTGATAATCTCTGTCTCCATTATAGCTCTGTTGTTGTTGTGGTTGTTGTTGATGATTATTCCCATCGGTAAAACCAAGATCATCATCAAATCCAAAACTATCCAGGGGAATACTAAGACGATACTGATTTGTTTCGATTTCTGGAAGTCCACCAACTTCTTCCAATGGCATATAAGCCGATACTTCTCTTGCTTTAGATTGCTTTGGAATTGCAATAGGTCTTTGTTGTGAATATGTCTGTTTCGGTATAGGAGCCTGTACCGGTGGAGGTTGTTTCTTGATCTTCAGAGGACTCAATATTTTAGAGACTGCATTATTATTGGCTTCTGTGATTGCAGCTTTAATCTTTGGAAGTGGTTTCGGAGGAAGTTTAGTCTTTGACTTTGGTTTTGTCTTATTCTTATCCTTCGGTTCATCTGGTACATCTTCAAGTAATGACTTGTAATGTGGTTGTATTGTCTTTTTCACTTTTGGTTTATCCGGTATAGGAGGTAGACCTATCTTAGCTGTGTTGCTAACTTCTTCCACAATGATCCATTTCTTAAAACCATCGAATACAACCTCTGTTATCAACGATCTTCCAAAGATCTTCTTCTTTTTTACCGTCTGTTCAAATGAGATACTCGATAACCAAGTCCAAATGAAGAAATCGTCGATGGAAACTCTAGATATTTGAACTTCAGGTTCAATTTCTTTTACATTTGGAGGTAATCTCTTTTCTGGCCAACTAGGTTTCAAATTTGTATCTGTAGGTTTTTCACAAAGTGCTTGAACAATTCTCCTCGATTCTGAAGATAATTTATTCAATATATTGTCATCAGTCTTGCATAATGATTTCAATAGAGCAAAATCTTCCTTTGCTTGAAACATATCTGGATTATCAAACTTTAATACTTTTGGGATTCTATTCACCATTTCCATGGGTGAACTAGACATCACATTTGACTTTATCGTAACCAATGGAACACTCACCATTGTTGTTGAAGTATATGTCATATCCTGTGGTGGAGGATATGAATTTGATGCCAATAGAGCTTGTAGAGTCCTTGGTAAATGAAGCTTTGTACTTGTATCATCCGGTAACATTGATCTTAAGAATGACAATAAAAGATGAAACATTGCATCCGCACTTGGAATCCATTCTCCCAACCCATCACCAAAAGTATTAGTTTTCTTATTTGAACCTTTTGATAATCCATCAAATGCCCAAATACCACACATCTTAGCAATTTTACGTCCACTTAGTTGGTTTTCTTTTGAATTTGAAGCCAGAGCCACTATGAGGTCTAAGAAATCGTAGACAATGGACGCATGTGAAGGAGATGATAGACATTGTGGCATATATTCCAAGAAGGCTCTCTTCGGGTAATTATCCCTTTTCTCCAATAGTTTAAACGATTCATAAGCATCCCATCCAATTATTGAATTCATTGGTAACCTGGCCCATAGATATTTCAGTGCAGTGACAAGTGTGTACTCATCTGTACTCTGGACCACTCTTTCTATAACCTCTGGAGCCGCTGGAGTACTACCGTTGGGTATCACCTGGATCAAGAAATTTGAAAGTTTTGAGTCTGATACTTTTGGTCTGAATGCTAATAGAACAAGAGGTGTCTTTGATCCTTTCAGTTTAAGCTCTTGTGTTATCGAATGGATCAGTTGACGTACTTGGTTCCTTGAGAATTCATGGACAAAGTCTTCATCGTCACTATCGTTATCTGCGTGTGCATCTGCAGATGACTGTCCTGGGACAGCTTCGGGCATCGGAAGAGGTTTTCTGTCGTTGATGTAGTTCTTCTTCCGAGGACTTGAACTCAGGTCCTTGCTATTCTGCTGAAACTGTGTAGAGTGGTTCATGGCCCTGGATGGGCTTCCTATGTGGATGGATAGATCGATAGATAGTCAGCCAGCTAACAGAGTATCCAGTATTGATCTGGCTATAGAATAGAATGTATATGCAATGATCTGTGCTAGCCGATGATCTTGTTGTGTAACGATGGAACAGGGTGTGTTTGCCTGTATCTATACGGTTGCTCCAGCGCTTGAACTCGTACAAGTTTCTTCCTCTTTTTTTAGTCAACCGCTGCGAGTCCGAAGCTGATGCCTTTGCTGATGACGATGCTTTTCTTTATTTATAATTCTGATCTGGCGTTTGTTGATGTTTTTCCTGCTCGGCTAGCAAAAAACTAAAAAAGAAGGCGTAATTCCTGTTCTTTTTTTTCCTGGCTTCACTGGCATATAAATTTAGATTTCTGTGCCCGTGATCGTGTTTGGCAGTGGAATTTTCCATTTAGTATGGGGAGTGTGCGAACCATAAATAAAAATGAAAAAAAAAGGGAGATCATCGGTCAGACAGACAAAAGGGCACTACTACTACTACCACTACTACTAGCAGTAGAGGACCATCAGTAATAAGGGATTGTTGATAGAACAATAGACTCAAAAACTACTCATACCTTACAAACATGATCAGAACGCGACTCTCAACAACTCTTCGTCCATTCCTTTCACGTGGTGCCGTTTGCACAAATATCCATTATCAAAAGGCCATCAAGAGTGATCCATTGGATAAGTACAGGGCCAAATTGGAACAAAAGGCAAAAGAAATTGGAGCTTCAAGTGTTGATGAGCTAAAGGAGAAGATGAAATCTACAATTGAGGAGAAACGTAAAGAATTTGAACGTGTAGATCCATTAAAAGAATTGGAAGAATACGAACGTAAATCTGCCATGGAAGCTATGGAGAAACGGAAACATGATGGTAAGATTAGAGATCCAAGATCTCCAGAAGTCCCAGAACAACCTTTCAAGACAATGAATTCATTTGTTGCAATCGACAAGCTTAAAGAACTAGGTCCACAAGAGATTGATTTCATATGGAAGGCCAGATTCCAGAATAAAGATGATTCATTGGCTGCTGTGATTCCATCCGAAGTTACAACAAAGCTTTTCCAAAATGCTCGTCAAAATCCAACGTTTGTACTTCCCCTACCTCGTGAAGAGGAAGGTTTTGAAATTCATTATGTACAATGGTCATTTGTTGGTCCAAACACGGTACATTGTATGTTTACCACGTTATTAGAGTATAAGACTCATAAAGAATTTGCTAGACCACATACGACTGTTTCATTCCATACAGAATTGGAAGATTCCAAGGGACTTGTATTGATGAATGGAACAGTGGAAAAAGAATCATCTGTCAAGTTACCAGAGGCACAATTATTATTGTTAAACGTTCAAAGATTTTATGGTGCAATGTCTGATACCGAAGTTTCAAAACGTCGTTTGCAATTGCTCAAAGATTTTACTTCAGGTTCTTCGAACTTTAGTTTGGATAAACTCATTGAAGAAGCACAATCTTTGGAGAATTAAAATAAATGTACATAGCGTGAATTGTAATACCATATATAGTTGAACATAGAGCTGTGTAGCACTGCTAGTAAGCCCGGTCCCGGGATTTGGGTTTTTTGAAAAACAGCGCTCGAGCTCAGCACAGATAACAAGACTTATAATATGAAAATGGTGAACAGAAGAGCTTTGAAGAGTGGTAGTGACTAGTCGTTTACCGAACATTCATTTACTCATCCCACAGAATACAGAGACCAATATGAGCAACAGAGTGGCATTCCTTGGCCCCGTAGGGACGTATACCCACCAGGTGAGTCAATTGCTATCCAACTTCTTCTGTTCATTATTACTAACTCGGACATATTCAAATACACACAGGCAACGCTTCAGCAGTTTAAAGATACGGATGCAGAGCTATTACCCCAACAGAGCATCAAAGGTGAGTTATTTGCTTACAATTATATTCTGTTACATTATATATACTAACACACAGTCCGTCAGACTGCTTCACCATCTTACAAAATGATCAAGCTGAATACTCTGTTGTTCCCTTTGAAAACTCTACTAATGGACAAGTTGCAATGACTTATGATCTATTACGAGATTTCTTGGTCAACTCACCTGACTCTGGGATCCAAGTCATTGATGAACAATTCGTATCGATCCATCATTGTGTATTATCACATGGAACGGATCTTTCAAAGATAAACAAGATATATACACATCCACAAGCATGGGGACAAGTTACAGATTGGTTATCCAAATATCCACATCTTGAAAAGATTGATAGTAGTTCTACTTCAAAAGCAGCAGAGATTGCAAATGAACTTGGTGAAGATTGTGCAGCTATTTCTAGTTCATATGCTTCAGAAGTACATGGAATTCCAATATTGGAAAGAAACATTGAAAACAATAAGAACAATACAACGAGGTTTCTAGTTCTTAGTAAAAGAGTTAACAATAACACCATGGATCAATTACCTTCGAAATTTATCAATCTAATGGCATTCTCTGTGGAACATGAAGATTCAGGTGCCCTTGTGAAGGCTCTACAGGTGCTGACCGATAAGAAGATCAACCTAACTTCAATCACTTCAAGACCTTCTATAACACAACCATGGCACTATGTCTTCTTCATAGAGTTCTGGATAGATCAGACAAAGGACGATTTAGATCAAATATTGAAAGATTTCAACAAGTCATGTCTAACATCCACTGTCCTGGGTAATTTCAAAAGATCTGCAAGATACTATGGTGAGTAGGTTAGTATAACAAATACAGTCTACGTTGAGTATTCAATAATCTCTTTTCATTAATTAAAGTAGCCATTAAAAAACACATAACCCACCCGATCTGTAATTATATATATATATCACTTTCCATACTTCTGGAATTGCCATTCCCTGTTATCCAAGGGACACACGTTACGTGTCTTTAACCATCTTGAGATACAATGCATATGGAAGGCATGGTTACAAGCTCCCCATGCTGCAATACATTCATTTGAAGAATTACTCATTGAATTTGGTTGACATTCGATACAAGGTTCCATCAAATGATTTCTACAAATGGCACACGTTTCCACCACAATATCCCATGACCAAAATGCAACTGCAGTCCATTTTCTTACTTCAAATTTCTTCTTTATCTGTTTTGATGAATGTACTACTTCTATATTGGGGTTAGTTAGTTATAAATTGGTTCTTTGATGGAATGAAATCTCTTGTTTATACTCACCTTTCTCCTCCACCGGAGTATCCACATCCATCTCTTCTCCTGTGCCTGCGGTGGCTGTGGCACTGCTCATTTCATCTATAACAGCGGCTTCTTCACCAGCGACCGGTCTTTCATTTGAGTTACTCATATTCACTGGATGTTTATTTGTTCTTTGTCTGTTAGGATTTGTATTTGTATTTGTATCCGGCAAGTCTGTTGCAATTCTGTTCTTTCGGTTCTCTGTTTCTGTGGCTGTGTCTTGGTAGAGTTGAGAGATGTTGATCCTTTGTCTGATGCTTTCTATATGATTGCAACTATATAGTTGAGTGTGAGAGAGTGTGTTTTTGTGCACCTCCACCTCTGATTACTATCGTGAGTGCTTAATATTTAATTTCTCAGCAGATCATAGATTATTAATTTCGCGGCTACAAATAAATTTACCAGCTGTAAAGTCTGCCATAGTTAAGAATGATAATAATAACATCACCGTCAATCGTATGGTGTACAGTATACTTGTTACAATTAATGCTTATAAAATTACTAAGCAGATGACTGTTCTATTTTAACTGAAGGCTCGTTCCCTTCTCCTCCATGGATTTCTTGCTCCTCCTCCTCTTTCTTCTCAACAACTTTCCCATCAACGTGCACCTCCACCAATGCCTTCACTTTCTCTTCAACCTCCAGGCATATTTTTTCAATTTCCTTAATCTCTTGACGTTTCGTCTCCACTTGGTTTTCAAGTAGTAGTATAAGAGATTCTCTAGATTGATGTGGTCTGTATTCGTTCAACAAATGATGGACATTAATCAAGATGGTCCTTATATGTTCCACTTTGACTGAATATTCCTTTGGATCAATACTCATAACACCAACAACCTCTAAAAAGTTCAACAATAACGATTTCAATAACTTTTTCAACTCCAATACTTTTTCTTGTGAATCATCTCCACTCATGGGGAGTTCCGGATGATCTTTGTATAGCTTAGGTATACCCATATCTTCTAGTTGTGGGATTTTATCGTTGAACTTGAGTAAAATGTTAGTATTGTCCATATAACTCATATAATATACATATATATATTTACTCACCTGCCATATGTTACCAAATGATCTATATGTTTCACCATCTGGTTGTTGTGGAGGTTTCAAGAACTCTAGATGTCTCTCATCTTCTTTAAGTTCAACACCGTTGTTTTCATACTGCTTAACCTTCTCAATGTTTTCTTGGGTGAAAAACTTGTAATAAGGAGGAGGTGGAGGGTATAACGATGATATCACACTGTCTTCTGCCATCTTTTTGGAGAACTTTTAATGGGTTTATTCCTTTGAGATGGAATCCACATTTGTTTGTATTTGGTAAACAAAAAGGTAAATTGTAGTATATCTCTGTCGCTGACGGAAGGTTCATCTCAGTTACGAGGGTAATATCCTCGTATATCGCCCAACAGGGAAATCACCTATACAAAAAATCCGGGGTATCATATGTTGTCTATAGTTTCGGGAATAATGGCTATGGCACCATAATTTTATTACACTTCTATTTCAGATTGTAACATTATACCTAACACAAACAGTACTTATACAACTTATTATATTTTCAACATCAATCGAATAAATTAACAATGGCTACAAGATCACCAGGAATCCCATATTTTGTTCCAGCAGCTTTCCATCCAGTAGGAACAGTTTTATCATCAGATCCGCCTGCTTTATTTACACCTCTAACCATAAAAAGGGGATTTACAATACCTAACAGAATTGGAATGTCACCAATGGCAATGTATTCATCTGATAGAGAAGGTCCATCTAAATCATCACCAAACCCTTATCATTTGATCCATTATGGTTCAGTCGTAGAACATGGTTGTTCATTGATCATTGCAGAAGCAACATCTGTTACTGAAGAAGGACGTTGTTCTCCAGAAGAACTCGCTTTATATACAGATCAACAGGCAAAAGATTGGAAACCAACAGTGGATTTCGTACATAGTCAAGGAGGTAAAATCGGAGTTCAATTAAGCCATGGAGGTTGGAAATCATCGACATGGGCACTTCATACATCGACTGAAAAGACATTGACTGCAATTGGTAAAGAAGCTGGAGGTTGGGCAGATCAACCTGATAAGATTGTATCTGCAAGTGCTATTTCATTTAGCAAAGAGGATGGATATCCAATTCCAACTGAACTTAGTGTTGAACAGATTCATGAATTGGTAAAAAGTTTTAAAAATGCAAAAGAAAGAGCCATTGAAATTGCAGATTTTGACTTTATAGAGATTCAAGCTGCACATGGATATCTTATAAATTGTTTCCTCAGTAGGTCATCCAACAAGAGAACAGATGAATATGGAGGCTCTTTAGATAATAGAATGAGATTCTTGATAGAGATTGTCGATGCCCTAAGGGATGATGAACATCCTTTGTTCATAAGGATCTCTGCAGAAGAATGGAACGATGATCCAGTATCTTGGACCATGGATGAAACTTTACAGATGTGTGATGTGTTAATAGATCATGGGGTCGATGTCATTGACGTCTCAAGTGGTGGTATAAGTAATCATCAACAACCAAGGGAACATTATCCAGGATTCCATGTACCATTGGCTAAAGCGATCAAAGATCATATCAACGAAAATGGGAAAAGTCTATTAATTGCCACTTCGGGAAGAATCCATGATCCTAAATTGGCAAATAAATTCATTGAAGAAGGTTCGATTGATATTGCTTTAGTTGGTTCAATGTTTTTGAAGAAACCATCATTAGTATGGGAATGGGCTGAAGAACTTGGTGCAAAAGTACAAGTATCCAGACCAATAGGATGGCCTCTTGGAATAGTTTAGTGACACTCCATTGACAAGTGGCTGACTAATTAGTAGCTGAGGAACTTTTAAGTTTTGTCTCATGATCAGCTGTGATTGGGGTGATTGCATCTGGCTTCATATGCAGCCATTTCACGGAGTTCCGTGTCCAATGAGTGGATATCTGCAATTTCTGGAGAAGAAATCGAATCGACGTACTGTGGCTAAAAATATCCTGATGTTCTATTAATAATCAATAAGGGTGGGTTCCTTAGACAATTCTTGGTGGGAGATAGCCCAAGTTTGCAACGCCTTTATACTACCTTGTTAGACAGACTCAGAACTATGTGTATATATTCTCCTTCTTCAGGGGCATCTGTTAATGTCATGTCATCATCTAAATATCTATAGGAAAAAAAGAAATATTATGGCTGGGGTAGTGGCCAACACAACTGCAAGAAACTGTAGATTTCTTTAAATCAGAAGTCCGTATGTACCGCAGGCATCAGCAGTTAACCTCTATATTATAACTATTGATCTCAACTAGCCAATGTCCAGATATGGACAATGGACATCAAATGAGAAGTTAATAGTTAGAACTTATTACAAGAGCGATTCCATCCCTATTATTATTTATTATGCAGACATATAAGTCCCAAATGCATAGCTTACTGTCGTACTTCACTCCATACGTCATTACTAATCGGAGGATCTCAACACTGGTTACTATATAAGTATCTCAATGTACTCGTACATCTACGGTACAATGTATAGTTACCATCTGCCTTACCAATACTATACACAACAATAGAAAACAGACTATACAATAATGGACACACCATCAAAGGGAATTCCATACTTTGTACCAGCTGTACCTAATCCAATTGGAACAGTTCTGACTACAGATGATTCCTCATCATCACCACCGCCGATTTTCACTCCTTTGAAGATCAAAAACATGGAAATACCAAATAGAATAGGACTATCCCCCATGGTTACATATTCAAGATCTATAACTAAACCTGTACATGCACCAACACCATATCATTTCATGCATTATGGTACTATTGCAGAACATGGATGTTCTCTATTGATAGTTGAATCAACAGCTATATCTCCAAATGGTCGTGTTGCTCCAAATGATTTGATTATCTCAACTGATGAACAAGCATTAGCTTTCAAACCAATAGTGGATTTTGTTCATAGTCAAGGTGGTAAGATTGGTATTCAGTTGGGTCATGGAGGTCGAAAAGCCTCAACATGGCCATTATACGTTCATGATAAGAAACTCGGTATGATGAACACTTCTGAAGGTGGATGGAGTGATCAACCTGGCAAGATCGTTGGTCCAAGTCCAATCTCATTCTCCGAAGAACGTGGATATACAGTGCCTCAAGCATTAACAAAGACTGAGATCAAAAATATCATTCAAGAGTTTAAACAGGCAAGGGATAGAGCTATCAATATCTCTGGATTTGACTTTGTGGAGATCCATGGAGGACATGGATTTTTGATTAGTACATTTTTAAGTGGAACTTCAAACAAGAGAACAGATGAATATGGTGGCTCCGTGGATAACAGATGTAGATTTTTATTAGAAATTGTGGATGCATTAAAGGATGATGAACATCCCTTGTTTGTCAGAGTATCTGCAGATGAGTTATCAGATGAAGAAGGTGCATGGACCTTGGACGATTCTATA